>ML868165.1:8394-20908 GCA_009831015.1 Picea engelmannii
ATTTTTTCTCTCTCCAATCAAATAATAATGGTTTTCTTCTTAAAAAAACATTTTCATGTATTCTTCCTATGAACCCCTCTCAAGAATATAACGATTTATAATTGATTTATCATATTCCTATTGATTTTGAATTGGGAGAATTATTTATTGAGAAGTGTTCATTGTATAATAAAAACCATGTTCTATTTATTGTAAATAATAATTTGGATTTATTTTTGTATATTTTCAATGTATATATGATTGGTTGGTTGTTTAACAAGTTATGTTGGTATTCTAGTTGTTTTAATATTGATGATGTACCTTATAAATTGGTTGAAGTTTATATGTTACTTATCCAATTAATTCATACCAAGTTGTTGGTAATTTGAAATACAAACCCGAGAGGCTCTATCAAGAAATTAAAGTATTGTAATTTCAACCAATGATTATGCCTTATCATCTTAATTGGTATTCCAAGATTAGTAATACCATCAATTTTAATACTCTTCCAAATATTAGTATTTGAAATTGCTCCATGTCATTCTTACCAGCGATACTATCCATCCATGAACCCTTCACAATCAATAATAAACTTCCAACTTAATTCTAATGTCCCAATTAAGACATAGTTAGAAGAATCATTCTCAAAGAAGTCCCCATTATATAATAATATTAATATTTTGTTGGTTGTAAATAGAATTACAAATACCATCAATACTAACATTCTTCCATAATGTATAGCACATAGGGTTCCTTTAGATTATTCTTAGTAGATATTTCATCCATCTATATTTTACCTTCAATGGTTTCATGTTTACCATAATGAGTTTCAAGATATAATAGAAAATGGTTGGAGGAATCTTTTTGGGAAAAAATTCCTATAAATAATGTTGTTATCATGCTTATGATGAGGATAATGATGAGTAGTGCCCGAGGTGTAGGACAGTCGGTGACAGAGTGTGTTGTTAAGGCACTCCATGATGTTAAGTCACTGGTTTGAAACCTTCAGGGACAAAAAATCCATCCATGTTAAGGGTTGGTGTGGCTCAGGCCAGACGTGATCGTCGAGTGATTTTGACGGCTTAGATGCCCCTAAATTTTGGTTTATCAAGCCACATGCTAGTCTTGCAGGTCATGGACAAACTAACAAACAAAAAGAAAAAAGATAATAACGAGTAATACAATTTTTTTATTTCCTTATGTTAGATTAATCCAATTTTTGGTATTAACTTTTGATGAACATGTAATTGCATGTTTGGAATGGCATAAACAGCTACATTGACATTGCAATTTCACATAGTTATTATTAGACCATGTAGTTTAATACATGTTCAAGAGTATATTAGCTTGTTTTGTTTTATGTTGTTTCATCTTGTTTCTTTTACAATTTTATTGTTTTACTTATGGTCTTATAAATTAATGAAGTTATGAATTTCTCTGTCAATTTTTGGTTGAGGATGAACCATTCTCATAATATATTTAGGGAGGGTTGTTCTTACCTTTACTCTCTATTGGTTATAGATTGTCTTGGTTACAACATTATTGGTTAATCATTTCTCTTCCTAGACCTACCTTAACCTTTTTAGTTGATTATCAATTATTATTATATTTATATTTGATTTTAAATGTTCAAATACAATTAGTGTTTAATTAAAATTATAAAGAAAAAATAAAGAAGGAATAATTTAAAAGAGAAAAATAAAATAAAATAAAATTTAAATTTTGGTTACACATCGTAGCTTTATTATTTTCATCTCTTTTGAGGTGTATCCCAACGATTAGTTTAGATTTTATTTTTCTTATTTCCTTTATCAAGCATTTAGGATAATCCAATCTTTATTTCTTCTTTTACTATTTAGATTTCTTTGTGCTTATTTATTCTTTTATAAACGGGATTTGTTAAGAGCTCAATTTAGCTGGAATGGAATTACATCTTAAGAAACACTAAAAGAATGTATGTTAATTGAGAAAATCAACTAAATATTGAACTGATATGAAGTCAAAAACTTGGATTTGTACCTCACCCATTCTGATTTCTCCTTTTGATTATTTCATGTTTTAAAATGTGGCTTATTAAGATCTTGAGTTGGGCATGTTTTCATGGATCTCAATATTCTTGACCGAAATGGACATTTCATTATTTGGTATTTGATTTTGTTTTAACTCTATGTCGATTCATTCTTTATGCCCAAATATATAATCATGTTTTAGATGTACAATTCATAGATATTTTGATTGATTCATGGTTAATTTTGGGTTTCCTTTAGCTTACTTTCTTGAGTTGGTTTTTAGTCTTCACTACTATTTTATTAATTATATTGTTATTTTTTATAATTTTTTTATGTTTTTGAAGTTTTTTTTTTTTGTCTAGTTTCTTTTCTTTCTTTAAATATAAGAGGTTTGAAGGGAGTATTAATTCCGAGAAAATGATATTGGTAACAATTGGATTCGATTTAAATAATTTCAACATCCTAGAACCAAAGCATGACACTTGATAATACAAACATAGTTCTTAACCATTAGACTTGATTTGTGTGGTTGTGGAGGAACATCCATGTTTCCAAGGATTTATATATATTACATTTGCACACCAAATCTTATATTTCTTACATGAATTTTATTTTGAGCTTCATTCATCTCAAATTAAAATAGTATATATCTCAGATGATTGACAATGGGAAGAACCTTAGGATAAACTTTGAGAGTGAGAAATTTGTTAAGAAAATCAAAACAACTTTCATATAATCCCACTTCCTATACACCCATTGCATATACATATTATTAATATACAAATTGAAATGATGATCAATGTATGAAATGTTACTATTAAGTTGAAATCATCATAAAAGTGTGGTAAGTACAAATAAACACATTGGGGCTATGGACTCTCGCTGATAGTGTGTCCATGCATGCATGATAATAAGGCAATTTCGTCGAGGCTATGGAGGACGCTCATGAGAAGTGAAGCAATGTAAAGTAAAATGTAGATGAGGAACACTCATACACAACTATTTTATTCACTCAGAGTGAAAGTCCTAGGTTATTCCTAAAAGAAATCATTTGTGGTTTGAAAGCTAAGGACTGATTTTAACCCCATAAATTGGCTCAAATAAAAGGTTTGTTAGTTACTTGATATTTAGTGCTTGATGGGAATATCTTTCTAATTCAAGGACACATGGTGGTACCCATAACTTAAAATTTGTTCTTATGGTTATTTTGGCTTATCTTTTTTTTTTTTTAAGTAAAAAAGAGTTGGAGCCTATTATATTATCATTGACAAAATACAGAGCTACGGGGGATGCCAGCTGTCCTGCCTGAGCAGGAAACCGAGACAGCTGGACATCCCTGTCCATGTAACATCATAGTTGCAGAGTAGGCAGTAATTAGCAAAATTTGCGCTGCTATCTCCCGCCCATAGGAAACCAGGAGTAGCAGGCCGCAGCATAAGACTGATGTTTTCATCTAAAACTAAGACATATAGAAAGCTATCTGTCCAAAGGCATAGACTATTAAAACAAAACCACAAGCAAAGTTTGGGTCTGAACATCAAGTAACCTCGGAGCCAGGGTGAGTGTCATCGTCCGCAGTGTGCTGCCATCGCGCTGGAAATGCGTAAGATCTGGCACATGTCGGGCATTGTTTCTTCGGCGTAGCTCTTGAGTGCGCAGCGAAGAACATATCTAGCCTTTGCTCCAGCCTCACGATGCGGAAGGTCTGGTCCTCTAGGAGATTTCTCACATCAAAGATGAGGTTGAGATAACCTCCATCGACTGAGGGTGGCTATGCCTAGCTGGTGTCTGTGGTCGCTCCATGCTCTTTATCTCCCGTATCTGCTCTGGTGGGTTCAGGAGGAACTTCCTCCTCCACATAGCAAGGAGAGTAAGGTTCTTCTTTGCTGTTGTCATCGTGGTTTCTCGCTCCGCTTGCCATTCCTGGGGTGCTGTCCAAACCAAAGTGCGAGCGGGGGTTCCAGTTTTCCGGGACCGTGAACAAGGTGTGTGCAGGGGGGCTTTCCATTCCTTCATCCGGGATCACCTCCTCGACAATTGCCATTCCCCTCATCCTTCGTCGCCTGGCAGCCACTGCAATTTCCTTTTCAAAATCCGCCTTTCTCTTTCGACGCGACTGCGCTGCCTGCCAAGTCGCCCCTCTTCGTGGTGTCCCCCTGATTCTTGGCATGGTGATGCAGAGTAACAGTGCGGCCAAGCGAAGCGGCCGCACCAATCGGACAAGAGAAAACTTGCTGCGATGTCAATGCTTCTGCGAGACAGAGGTTCTCGGGAGCTCTCTACAGCCTGGAGTTGCAATGTTCACAATGAGCCCAAGCGTTATGCCAATTACGATAACCACCGCCATCCTTTCCTCCATTAAAGTCTGAAACTTAGTGCGGGTACCCTCCCCTTGTGCGAGCAGGCTTCGCTGTTGAATGCACCTATGTAAATTCATGTCAAATTAATGGGCGTTTGATGTGAGCCGGTGAGCGCCATGCCACCGAGTCCCATCTCACTTCCACATGGCCGCGTCGTCCTCCCTGTCACCCCATCCGGGGAGTGAAGATCTTTGTTGGCCAGGCCTTGGCACCGCGCGAGGACCTCTGAGACTGGTGAGCCATGGCCTTCCCAGCATAAGCGTTCCTCTCCCGTGTCCACTGCCTCATTTGCCAGGTGATCTGCCACTTTGTTTGCTTCTCGTTTCACATGTGAAGTGATGATGTTGTAGTGCGGTTGAAGGTGAAGAGTGAAGTCAGCTAGAAAGCTATGGAGTCTCCAGCTTGGTGAGATCTTGTCTGGGTTGCATCCATGGAGTATTCTAGTGGCTAGCCTGATGATGACTTGGGAATATCCTTCTAGGATGACCTTATGATGGCCTTTTTCAATGGCCATTTGGAGTCCTCGGAGGAGTCCTGTTAGCTCAACCACATTGTTGGTTGTTTCTCCGAGGAAGCCTGCCTCCATATCAAGGATTTGCCCTTCTGAATTTTGTAGCATGACCCCATATCCTGCCGGTCCCGGGTTACCTCTGGAGGCGCCATCAAAGTTGGCTTTGATGTAGTGCATTGGAGGGGGAGACCAGTTGGTAGGACTGGTAGGTAGACCCGTGTTGCGCTTTTGCTGAGGTTGGCTGCTAGTTATGGGTTGCCAATGTTGAAGAATGCTTAGCTCCTCGGGGCTGCATCGCTGATCTGCCACAGTCCAAGGCTTACTTCGAATTGTTTCTTTGATTAGGGATTTGACTTTCTCCCAAGTGACTTCAGGTGGAGAGGATTGGGAATGGAATATTCTCTTGTTTCGCTCCTTCCAAATTTGCCAGAGCGTGAATCCCGGTAGCAGGGTCCAAATGCAGTTTAAAATGGGGTTGCTGAAGGATATGCTATCCCATCTTTCAATTGTGTTGTTGATGCAACTTCGATTTCTGCTGGATTTTCGCATGAGTTGCGCCCCAAAGTCCTAGATCTGTTGGCTGTAATAGCATCCATTGAAGAGGTGCTCTTTGGTTTCCTTCGTTTGTAGGCAGAGAACGCAGCGGGAGGGTCCTATAAGGCCTCTTTTATGGAGGTTGTCCCAAGTCAAGGTTCTGTTGTGCACCACTAGCCAAAGAAAGGTGGAGATTTTAGGCCAGAGAGCAGGATCCCAAACCTTGCTCCAGATGTGCTCTGTTTCTTGTTCCTGTTGGTTGGCCTGTAGTGAGTAAGCTTCCCTGATGGTGAAGACGCCAGCCGGGGTGTACCCCCAACGCAAGATGTCTGGTCCTTCCCGATATCATATTTTCCTGTTGGAGGCGTGAGCTTGCTAGGTCTGCAGATTAAGAGTTTCGGGGACTCCGAGCTCTTGATGCGAGATTTTCCAGCGACGCCATTGCTGCTGCGGGGTATGTGCTGCCCAAAAATCTTTGACTTTTAGAGGGGTGTGCTGGTGGAGATCTCTTTTGAGGTCAGCTAGTTCCTCCAGTGAATCCAGTGGTTTGAGCTGCTGCCATGAATCTTGCCAGAAGAGGGCACTTCCGCCATCTTTTATTTCCCAAAAAGCGTGATTCTGAACCAGAGTGTGATTTTGCCAAGCGGTGTTCCATATGTTGGAGCCATGTATGCAGTTATTGTGTCTAATTAGCTGGTCTTCCGATGTGAGGGGGGCATATTTGCGCTGCCACAGTTGTGCCCAAGCTGCTGAAGGATTTTTCAGCCATCTCCACCAGATTTTAGCTCCCATCACTTGATTTAGTTTTCCAGGGTCTCGGAGTCCCAGTCCACCTTGACTCTTGGGCATGCATAGCCGATCCCAGTTGACTAGAGCCCATTTCTTTTTGGGTTGGAGGCCCTGCCAAAGAAAATTTCTTTGCAGAGTTCTAATAGCTTTGATGACTTTCTTGGGGGCTGCCAGGGCAGTGAAGAGGTAAGTAGGCAGCACTTGCAGGACAGACTTGAGGAGAACCAAACGAGAAGCGATATTGAGGGGTCTGAAGGTCTAGTTGCGCATTCTATTGGAGATGGAGATGAGGAGGCTGTCCCAAGAAATGGAAGAGGCCGCTGCCCCGGTTAGAGGTACTCCTAGATAATTGGATGGAAGGGAGATCCTGGGTATTCCTAAGAGTCTGGAGATGTGCCTTTGCACAGGGTCCGGAGTGTTAAAGAAGTAAAGCTTGGATTTATCAAGGTTGAGGGTCATGCCAGAGGCCTCAGTGAAATCAGAGAGAATAGAGCTGAGCTTGGTAGCTTCCTGGGCCGAGGGAGAGTTCAGAAGGAGGGTGTCGTCTACGAATTGGCTGTGTGAAGGTGCAGGCTGAATGTTGTGCAGAGGGAGGCCTTTGAGGGAAATTTCGGTGACTACTGCTCGGAGGTAGCGTCCCAGGCCTTCCGCTAGGAGAACAAAGAGAAAGGGGGAGAGGGGGTCTCCCCGTCAGATCCCTCTAGAGGGAGAAAAGGGTTTGGATGGAACACCATTGATTAGAATGGAGAAGAAGGTCGAAGTGATGAGATTTAAGACCCAGCTTGTCCATCCCTGATCAAATCCAAAGGCGTCTAGGACTGCCCTGATGTACTGCCAGCTGGCCCTATCGAAAGCTTTGGAGAGATCGAGTTTTATGAGCATACCTGGAGTTCTTGAAGTTTTGAGGGAGTGTATGATCTCATGAGCCAAGATGACGCTGTCCATGATTTTCCTTCCTTCCACGTACCCTGACTGCTCCTTGGAGATGACAAAGGGAAGGATGGGTTTGAGCCTGGTGACGATGACCTTAGTGATTATTTTGTAGATGACGTTGCAGAGGGCTATAGGCCTGAAGTGTTTGGGGTTGGTGACTCGCTCCTCTTTCGGAATAGGAGTGAGGAAGGTGGTGTTGAGAGCTGGCAGTACCAGACCCGATGCTCGTGACTCCTCTACTACTTCCCATACTTCTTTTCCGATCAAATCCCAGCAGTGGTGGAAGAAATCCGTGGTAAACCCATCCGGGCCTGGGGCTTTGCCTGCGGGCATGGCCTTAACTGCTTGGCTGACCTCTTCTTGGGTTATGGGCCGGGTTAAGGCCGCATTCTGTTCCGGGGTAATTAAAGCTGGTATGTGCGCGGTGACTCTCCTGATTGCTTCCGATCTATCTGTGACTGATTCTTTTAGAAGGTCTTGATAGTATCTGAGCAGTTCTTCCTCAATTTTGGAATGTTCTCTGATGAGATTACCCTGGCTGTCCTCTAGGTGGGCAATCCTGTTGATGTACCTTCTATGCATCATGGCTTTATGGAAAAACTTAGTGTTTTTTTCCCCCTCTTTAAGCCATTGCACTCTGGATTTTTGCTTCCATAAGATTTCCTCCTGCTTTCTTCGCTCCTCTAGTTGTGTCTGAACCTGCTCCTCTTCCTGCATGAGCTCTGCTGTTCTGGATCCTGCAATGAATATTTCTTGAATTTCCTCCAGTCGGCCTTCGATGGTCTTTATGCTTTGTATGATGTTTCCAAATCTTTCTTTGTTCCATAGTTTTAGCCTCTGCTTGAAGTTTTTTAAGCATTGCTGAAATTTGTACATACATGAGCCATGATTGATTTCTACTTGTTCCCACCAGGATTTGGCTAGTCGTTTGAAGTCTGGGTGTGATAGCCAGAATTTCTCGAAGCAGAACGGCTTGTATCTGGGAGGCTCCCCCAAGTCCATCTGCAGACCTAGTGGCCAGTGGTCGGAGCCTGCTTTCGGTAATATCAGACTTTCCAAATTTGCCCCTGATTCCATGATCTCCTCTGTTACCAAAAAGCGGTCCAATCTACAGGCAATGTGCTGATTGCCTGATCTACGATTGGACCACGTAAAGGTACCATTGTTATTCTCTATATCTACTAAGTTAAGATGGTCAATGAGAGCCTTGAACTTACCATTGTCTTGCTCCAGTCTTTTGATGCCGCCAGATTTTTCTTCCAGTGTCAGGATCATGTTGAAGTCGCCACCTATGATCCAATTTGGGGTGGTTATCAGGCTCTTGACTAGCTTGATTCGCTCCATGAAGTTGTCTTTGTCCTGGCTCCCTTGAGGTCCGTACACATTTGTGATGGCTCCTTCCTGGTTCTTGCCCATTATTATGTAGTGAGCCGTGATTGTGCCAACTGTTGTAAAGGGCTTGCTGATGGTTATGTTGGCTGGATTCCAAAGTATGGCCAGGCCACCTGAGGCCCCTATGGATTCCGTTGTGATAGAGTTACATTCTCGCCATATGCATTGGAAGATTGCTTCCGCTTCTGCTCCTTTGCATTTGGTTTCTTGGAGCAGTAGAATGTCTGGCTTCTCTGCTATGATGCATTCTCGGAGGATCCTCTATTTGGATCTCCCATTAGGCCTCTTATGTTCCAGGTTATGATCTTCATCATTAAGAAGGAGGTGTGGAGTGGAGGTATCCCTCCGAGATCTTGTGTATCTGTCCTGAGTTTATCATGAGGTTCCCTGCCTCCTTGATCAGTTGATGCGCTATTTTTCGTCCTCTTCTCTTGCTTTCACGCAAGATTTTCTTCGAGCCAGAGTTCTGGTCCAATGCTATGCCTAAACATGCAGTGGACCCTGCTGAGGAGTTCAGAAAGACCTTGTGGACTTTGCGCAGTTGTTCCTCCGGAAGGGTTTGCAGGTTCTTTTGGTTTAGGGCTTCTTCCAACTTTTCCAAATCTATCCCGGCCAACTCTCTGTCATCCAGTATCATCGGCGTGTCCCCCTCTCCCTCTCCTCTGTCCTCCATGTGGGCTTCATGATTTTGAGGGGAGGGGTTGGGTTGCATGTTCTCCACCTACGGCTATTGAGGGTGCTTGAGCGGGTTCTGCACCTCCTCCTCTTCTGGTAGATGCTCAAGAATCTCGTATGGGTTCTTGGTGGCTATGCTGCATTTGGGATCCATGGACTGCTTCTTTGCTGGATTTTTCCTTTTCGTTGTAACGGTGGTGAAGCCATTTTTCTGCTTGGTGTCAGTTGCTTTGGTGGTTTGCTTGATGAGAGGGAAATCTCAGTAGAGGTGGTCGTGTTCATGACACCTGCGGCATCTGAATGGTATGTGTTCGTAGTCCAGAGTTTGCAACCAATCCTCATCCTGGTACTCAAGGGTTACCGCACCAGGGAGTGCTTTGGAAATGTTCATATATACACAGATCCTGGCGTATGAAGTATATTTTTGTTGTCTGGTAGCCTCTGACGCCTTCACATATTTCCCTAGGGTGTTTCCAATGCCCATTAAAATTTCTTCCAACCAGAATTCCTACGGTAGGGAATACAGGCGGATCCAAACCGAAGCCATGGTGAAGTCTTCTTTGTCCAGGCTAAATCTTTCGGTCCAGAAGCGAAGGAACAGCCCTGCCGAGTTGAAGAAGTATGGCCCATTTTGAAAGATTCTGTCTTTGTCCTCTAGGTTGTATAATATGATTGTGAAGAAGCCCTTGGAGCTGAGTTGAAGCTCATAATCACCTTTGGGGTTCCACTAGTGCTTTATCCACTTGTTGAGGTCTCTTTCGGCCGGCCATAGCCCTAAAAATTTGCCGATGAGTGCATGCTCCCGCATGAACTGCGTATGTTCACCCACTCTGTTTGAGCTGATGAGGTACCTCGACGACTTCTCCATCTGCGGGATGCATTTGCCTGGTTCCCAGCTTTGTGGTTGCTTCGGTTGAGAGGTTCTGGCATCTGTGTCCATGTCTGCTTTGAGGCCTTTCTCCCTGGCTAGGATCTGCTCTTGTATCTGCGGCGGTAGCTCAAAGGCAGGCCGTGTTGTTCTGGTTCCCGATTTTTCATTAGCTGCGACATTGCGGTATGAGGGGGGTTGCCCCCCCTCCCCTACGCCCGTTCTCCTGCAGCAGTAGGAGCCGTTCGATGAGGAAAGGCGCTCGTTGGTATTCTCACTGGTAAGCTTTTCCCTGTGTTCGATCTGTCGTCTTAGGCGGGTCTAGGGTTTTGCAGAGCTATTCTCCCAAGCGTAAGATGAAAGGTTTTTTCCACCTATTTTGGCTTATCTTTAATATTAAGTGTAAATAAGTATTTTGAGGGGAATAATAGATAGAGATAAGTGTTTTGTCTAATGTGTCACCAATTGTTGTAGTATACACAACAACCCCCATTATTATATGAAATCTTCATAAAACAAGGTTGCATGGCAGCATATACCTGTCGCAATGCAAAAATTCATAATGGCTAAATGGAAAAATTCAGAATGGATAAATGGAAAATGTTGAATGAGAATGCAGAGTAGCGATTTTATGCAAATCGACAAATTTGGTTAGCGACGAGTTTATGTTTATGCTTTGTACATCCTATGCAACCAAAACCACATAATATTGATTCGAATAAAAGACGGGAAATCATATTACGAGATAAACTAATATTCAAAGAAATGAATGAAAAATTACAATGGTTGAAGATGATTATCATCCAAGTGGAACTTTGTGTGCATGTAGATTCCTTTGATCATCCAAGTGGATATTTTTCACCTGAAACACCCATGATCTCCTCCTCTCGTAAATTCCCCTAACCTCCTTTCTATCCACAAGATACTTAATTCAAAATAGCCTCAACAACATCTGCTTCTCTACCTGACAACCAACTGGGTTATCCTACGGGTATCCCAACAATCAATGAAAACCTTGAAAATTAAAATTTAATAAGTAATACAATTTTTTTATTTCCTTATGTTAGATTAATCCAATTTTTGGTATTAACTTTTGATGAACATGTAATTGCATATTTGGAATGACATAAACAACTACATTGACATTACAATTTCACATAGTTATTATTAGACCATGTAGTTTAATACATGTTCAAGAGTATATTAGCTTGTTTTGTTTTATGTTGTTTCATATTGTTTCTTTTACAATTTTATTGTTTCACTTATGGTCTTATAAATTAATGAAGTTATGAATTTCTCCATCAATTTTTGGTTGAGGGTGAACCATTGTCATAATATATTTAGGGAAGGTTGTACTTACCTTTACTCTCTATTGGTTATAAATTGTCTTGGTTACAATATTATTGGTTAATCATTTCTCTTCCTAGATTTACCTTAACCTTTTTAGTTGATTATCAATTATTATTATATTTATATTTGATTTTAAATGTTAAGTATAATTGGTATTTTATTAGAATTTTAAAGAAAGAATTGGTGTTTTACTAGAATTTTAAAGAAAGAATAAAAAAGGAATAATTTAAAAGAGAAAAATAAAATAAAATAAAATTTAAATTTTGGTTACACATCGTAGCTTTATTATTTTCATCTCTTTTGAGGTGTATCCCAATTGATGAGGTTCTCATGATTTAAATATCGATATCATTTTAAATCATTCATAATTGTACGATTAGTTTAGATTTTATTTTTCTTATTTCCTTCATCAAGCATTTAGGATAATCCAATCTTTATTTCTTCTTTTACTATTTAGATTTCTTTGTGTTTATTTATTCTTTTATAAACGGGATTTGTTAAGAGCGTTGGAATGGAATTACATCTCAAGAAACAGTAAAAGAATGTATGTTAATTGAGAAAATCAACTAAATAATTAACTGATATGAAGTCAAAAACTTGGGTTTGTACCTCACCCATTCTGATTTCTCCTTTTGATTATTTCATGTTTTAAAATGTGGCTTATTAAGATCTTGAGTTGGGCATGTTTTCCTGGATCTCAATATTCTTGATCGAAATGGATATTTCATTATTTCTATGTCGATTCATTCTTTATGCTCAAATATATAATCATGTTTTAGATGTACAATTCATACATATTTTTGTTTGATTCATGGTTAATTTTGGGTTTCCTTTAGCTTACTTTCTTGAGTTGGTTTTAAGTCTTGACTGCTATTTTATTAATTATATTGTTATTTTTTATGTTTTTTAAGTTTTTTTTTTTTTCTTTCTTTAAATATGAGAGGTTTGAAGGGAGTATTAATATCGAGAAAATGACATTGGTAACAATTGGATTCGATTTAAATAATTTCAACATCCTAAAACCAAAGCATGACACTTATAATACAAACATAGTTCTTAACCATTAAACTTGATTTGTGTGGTTGTGGAGGAACATCTATGTTTCCAAGGATTT
>WSFP011437858.1:0-20907 GCA_009831015.1 Picea engelmannii
CAAGCGGGGGTTCGGGGGCGAAGCCCCCAAAGAAAAAATTGCCGTGTAAAAGTATATTGTAATTTCATTGTAAATCTGGACCATTCATTATAAGGTCACAGATCTAACAGTAGAGATAATGTTAGGGTTTTTTTCCCTAGAAGGAAACCCTCTTTTATGAGGGAAATGTATCGCGGCTATGGGTGATGGTGAATATTGTATTCTGAGAGAGGAGACTGTAAGAGAAAGAAGAGGAAATTACAACAGGTTTTGATGTAGGTTGTATCCCTTCATTTGCTGGATAATAATAAAGGAAGGACCTGGCAATTTCTCTGGTAAACGTAGCCCACACTGGGTGAACCACGTAAATCTGTGTCTCTCTTGTATTGTGTGTCTTCTGTGTTTTGTTTCTGCATTTGTTTTATTTTATTGCTCCGCGGTCCTGTTTTTCTAACAGTTTCGGGAAAACAACCTACAACAAAGCAGAGACACTAGAAATATACATGGGGATAAAACTAGCTCAGGAGCGAAGTATCCAAACTCTAACGGTGATAGGGGACTTTGAAATAGTTATAAAAGATCTTCGGGGTCTCTCAACCTCAGCAAATAACCCACCCAATGGCCTTAGCTTGTGAATAAATACCCTGAAACATCATTTCACTAGATTACTCTTATTCCATACACTCTGTGCTCAGAATACCGAGGCAGATAATCTAGCTAAAGCGGAAAAATCCCTGGAACAAAGCCATCTAATCCTCAACCAAGTCTCCTCTGATGATTGACTGCCTTAACTGCGTCTTTTTAAACTTTCTCCCACCCACAATTAAGAAATACTTCAACCAGCCCTCTCTTTCTACCCTAACCCCACCTCTCTCTAGCCCTCCTCACCTCCCCCCTTCGCATCCCTCCCCACCCCTCGCCCTCCCCGCCTCCCCTCCCCCTCACTGGAATGGGCCCCCACTCCCTTTGGCACACGGCCCCCCCTCACAACCCACATACCTTCTATCCTCCTCCCCATGTCCTTTCCCAATCTGCATTCATTCACCCTTATATCTGCAGATCTTCGCCTACATTCCCTGACGACCATCCATAAGTCTATGGTGTCACCTCTGCCTTCACATCCCACGCAAAGTCACTTCTGCTCGTGGGCGATAATGGCTCCCATGGCATTCAATGGATTATTGTTTAAACACTCATGGTTGCTGCGGATTTCTCTCGGTTTCTCAGTTTGGTTCATCAAATCGCTCGTCCTTCACCCAGGTTGGTTTTTCTCCTCTGCTCTTTCCGTCCACACCCTTCTCTCTTTCAGTCTCTGCTTAACCTGTTTTCTCGGTGCATGCTCACCTTTTCTACTCTGGAACCTTCACACCAACATGTGGTGGAGGTCAAGAGCACCATGCTCTTTCCTGAATTGCATCTTAGAAGAGATTTAAGAGCATTTTAGTGTTTATTAAGGTTGGTTGTCATTGATGTCAATCCTTGAAGAAAGCCCCATAGCACAAAGGTTTGGGTAATGGACCCAAGATTTTTTATACATTGTGTATAAACAAAATTGTGAAGAAAATTGTTTATACATTGTGAAGAAAATTGTGTATCAGTTTCAGATCTTTATACATTACAGGTTCAAAGTTATGATTACTTCAAGTTAGGGTTGTTGACTAATCCAAAACTAGGCATGTGAGACTAAAGAAAAGTTTGATGAAAATGCTATTCTCGTGTTGTTAAAGTTAAGGAAGGTTTGTAGGAATGTGATCATATACACCAGGTCTATTACAGAGCTACAAATCAGATTTGGATGATGAAATTGATGAGGGTTTTTGGTTGAGGTACATGTTGAGTACATGGTTGAAACAAGTAGTTGATGAGTTGGCACATACATGAGATGTATAGTTGATGATGTTGGTACATATTTATGAGTCATAGTTGATGAGTAGTTGACACATGATTGGTACATACTTGTTACATGGTTGGATGCACTTGTTTCCGGTACAACTTGATTACAGGTTGGTGCATGGTTGATGCACTTGTTTATGGTACAGGTTGAGGTACAGGTTGGTGCATGGTTGATGCATTTTTTTATGGTACAGGTTGCTTACAGGTTGAGGTACAGGTTGATTCATGGTTGATGCATGGTTCAGGTTTATTAGTACAGGTTTACAGCGATATATCTCGCAGTGATAGTGTGACAGTGGTTCCATCATTCTACTTATACTTCAGGGCGGTTGGACGGGGCAAGGACAGGTGGTTGTAGCCACCTTCCGGTTGTAGCCGGAGAACATAGGGGGTTGTAGCCTCCTTCTGGTTGTAGCCAGAGAATTGGGGAATTGAAGCTTCCCTCAGGTTGTAGCCTGAGAAACTAGGGGGTTGGAGCCTCCTTCCAGTTGCAGCTGGAAAACAAAAGAAGTTGGTGCTTCCAATGAATGTAATTCTTCAAGACATATAAGAAAAAGTATTATGTGGTTTTCTCCCGCTTTGGGTTTCCACGTAAAACCCTGGTGTACTGTGTATGTATATGATTGTTCATTTGTTCATTGCTTATTTACTCTGTAGTTATTGGATGATAATGCTTCAATGATATAACACTTTGATTATATGGTTAAAAAGGAGTAAATTTCTCTATTATTGATTCACCCCCCCTCTTAGTAATCCAACAATCGGTATCAGAGTCAGTTCCTTAAGGAAACAGTTTAACCACTGGAAGGAGATCATGGATTATTCTGAGAATGGAGTACCAATGTTTAATGGTCAGAATGGTTTTAACTATGAGATGTGGAGCATAAGGACGGAAGTATTTTTACAAGCACAGGGACATTATATTTGGCTATTAGTTGTTACAAGATATGATAGTTCAAAAAGGGCAAAGATTGTAGCCAAGAAGGAATTGAGGAAGAATAACAAAATAGAAATGGATTTCATATGGGAAGGATTACCTAATTCGGTAAGAGAAAATGTTGGTAAACGTTCATCAGCAAAAGAACTTTGGAATAAGTTACATGGCATATATTCTTCACCCATCACAGATTCAGAAAATGTCAAAGAAGATGCAGATACAAATCAAGAAGAATTGTGTTCACCATGTTAAGAAGATTCAGAAGATGAAGAGTACATAATCACCAGAGGTATGTTGTTTTGCGTTAATTTTAAAAAACGTGGACGTCTTGAAATAGAATTCCATGAAGGAAATGAGTCAGGAAAAATAATTGAAAATGAAGACAATTATGAAGAAGAATTGATTGTTGCTTTAGATGAACTAAGAAAAGAAAACAATTCACTCAAGAAAGAATTGATGAAACAAAAGGAAAGTGTTAACATTTTTTAAGAAGCCCAATAGGTCATCGAGAACTTAAGAACTCAGCTAGAAGAAGCCAGAAAGATCAAAGAAAAACTTGAATATAAAAAGCAGTGTTTGGAAACCAACATAGCAGCATAGAAGAAAAAAGCAGAAATGAGAGAGAAGATATTGATAGATCATCTTAAGGAAAGAACTAACGATCTAAACCAGCTTGAGGCATAGTTTGGTCAAGAATAGAAAGGACTTGAAGAAGAAATAATCACATTAAAAATTCATCTTGAAGAAGCGAAAAGAATAGAAGTAGTCATGAAGTCTCAGATAATGAAGAAAGAAGAAGAGGTTGAAAAGCTTGAAGAAGAAGTTGTCACATTGAGAAGTAAAATCGTCAAGCTCAACAAGAACGTTGAAGAGACAGAAACATCCACATCAATTATAGAGAATGAAGAGAAGCACTCTAGGTTGCTAGAAAAGAAGAATGAAGAAAATAGAAAGAGTTATGCAGAAGTACTCAAGGGAAGGAATCATGGTCAACCAAAATCTAAGAAAACTATTGAAGATACATCTTCAAGGAGACCATCCATGTTCAAGCCACAAAGAAGCTTCAATCATGATCATGATCAGTCAAGACAAAAATTTAGAAGGACTACGCCACATATAAGATCATTCACTCCCAAGTATGCAAATTTATTTTATGGTCATTGTTTTTATTGTACTAACTTTGGACATAAGGTTGCAGATTGCAGGGATTATAAAAGAAATGTTCAAGCAAGAAGTGCCTATGTGGTTGCACGTAACACTGAGTGTTACAAATGTCATAACTATGGACATCTATCCATTGATTGTAGAAGCATGATCGATACTTCCATGAAAGAGAATACTGATATCAGATATAAGAAAGTATGGATAAGAAAACAGGAAGAACAGGTGAACAAATACCAGGTACCAGAGATCGCAAGATTGGAAATAAAACGAGATGAAGAAAATTCTACAGAGAAAAAGAAAGATGTCAGATAAAGAAAGGTTTGGAAAATAACTTAAAGAAAGGAAGGGCAAGTAAATAAGGAACAGATTCAAGAGATTATACTTCCAGGCATTGTAGTGAAAGATGAATCCACAGACAGAAAGAAAGAAGTCAGAGCTCAAAGAGATAATGAATCTACCCATGACAATGATGATGAATCTACCAATGAAAATGATGATGAATACACATCAGAGCAAGAGTTGTTCTGAGACATCCGACTTAGAGAATCCCAAGTAATATGAATATTAGATAGGGGGAGTCTATGCGATAGTTGTGACAGACCAAAGAACCATCCTTCGAGCAACTTGCAGAGTTTAAGAAGACATATTCAGAGCAATCAGTTAGCAAAAGTACAGTTTGATAGTATAATGATAAATGGGTTAGCATTATGGATAGTTGTGCAAGTAGAGTCTTGGAAAGTATGGACAGATATGGATTCATAAGAACACTTAGCAGGTTTGGATAGATATATGATAGTGGTCGAGAGCATGGATTCATAGATTGGTTCAGAGAGTGGCTCAGATACAAAGGAACATTATCATAATGGATGATAATTACACAAGAAATGGCTCAAACAATGCTAATGGATTACAAATTGACTGATATTTTTTGGACACAGGCAGTGCATACAGCATTTCACATTCAAAACAGAGTAATGCTCATAAACAACACTGATAAAACTCCCTACGAGCTATGGAAAGGAAGACCTTCAAATGTGAAGCACTTCAGAGTTTTTGGAAGCAAATGCTACATCAAAAGAGAAGACGACAGAATGGGAAAGTTTGACTCTCGTGTGGACAAAGGAATACTTGTTGGTTACTCAAGTACAAGGAAAGCATACAAGTGTTACAATCTAATATTAAACAAAGTTGTGGAAAGAATCAACGTAACAATTGATGAAACAGGCAAACCAAAATCAAAGGAAGAAGAAAACAAATCAATGGAACAACTTTTCGAAGAAGAAGATGAAAAAGAAGTAGAAGACGAAGATGAAGATGAAGAGAATCTGACAGAAGCATAAGAGCAAGTTCAGCAAGTATCTCCAAAGACACCTAGCAAACGAGTACGGAAGAATCATCCTTCAGATCAGATTATTGGAAACAAAGATGCAGGAGTTGAGACTAAAAGAAAAATCTGTTCACCAGAACAAACACACCTAGCACTCTTATCTACAATTGAACCAAATTGTTTTGAAGAAGCCAACAAGGATGAATTTTGGAATAAGGCCATGGATGAAGAATTGGATCAAATAGAGAAAAATGACACTTGGGAATTGGTTCCAAGACCAAAGAATAAGAATGTGATCAACAGAAAATGGGTTTTTAGGAATAAATTGAATGAAGATGGACAGGTTACAAGGAGCAAAGCTAGATTGGTATGTAAAGGATATGCACAGATTGAAGGAATCGACTTTGAAGAGACATTTGCGCCAATTGCCAGAATGGAAGCAATATGTTTTCTTTTAGTTTATGCATGTTCCAAAAATGTTAAAGTATATCAGATGGATGTAAAATCAGCTTTTCTGAATGAGGAACTTGAAGAAGAAGTCTACATTGAACAACCATAAGGATTTCAGTTGTCAGAGAACACAGACTCTGTGTGTAAATTAAAGAAGGCCTTGTATGGTCTAAAATAGGCTCCTAGAGCATGGTACTCCAGACTGGATAATTATCTGCAGCAAGCAAGGTTCAGAAAAGGAAGTGCAGACAACAACCTCTACATCAAGGTAAGTCAAAGTAATATTTTATTAATTGAAGTTTATGTTGATGATATTATTTTTGGTAGTGATGATGATAGGTTAAGCCAGAAATTTGTAAAAGACATGCAGAATGAATTTGAAATGTCGTTACTTGGAGAACTATCCTTCTTTTTGGGACTTCAGATACATCAAATAAACCAAGGAATTTTATTTCTCAAACCAAGTATATCAAAGAAATGCTAAAGAGGTTTGGAATGGAATATTGCAAACCAGTTATCACTCCCATGCAAACCAGTTGTAAGCTGAGCAAAGATGATGATTCGAAGTCTACAGATCAGAGGCAATACAGGTCAATGATTGGAAGCTTATTATATGTGACAACATCTAGACCAGATGTAATGCAGGCAGTTGGACAGGTGGCACGATTTCAAATAGCACCAAAGGAATCACATGTATTAGCAGTAAAGAGGATCTTCAGATATCTCAAAGGAACAAAAGATTTTGGATTATGGTATCCGAAAGGAAAAGATCTATCACTTATTGCCTACACAGATGAAAATTGGGCAGGTTGTATTGATGAACTACGAAGCACCAATGGAGCAGCGTTCTACTTAGGTGAGTGTTTGGTATCATGGATAAGCAAGAAACAATCATTTGTATCTCTATCTACAGCCGAGGCAGAGTATATTGCATCATCAGCATGTTGTACACATTTTCTTTGGAAGAAACAAACTTTGACAGATATGCAAGTTGAGTATGATGAGCCCATTCCAATATATTGTGATAATACAAGTGTCATCAGTATCTCAAAAAACTCGGTGATGCACTCCAAGACGAAGCACATTCCAATAAAGTATCACATTCTACGGGAACAGGTTGTAGAAAAGAACATCAAAGTTGAGTAAGTGGGCACAAAAGAACAAGTGGCAGACATCTTTACAAAACCACTTCCACGGGAAGCCTTTGAATATCTTCGCCAAAGACTTGGAGTTATTTCTACTCCAAAATGAATAATTTTTTAATGCTTTTTGAATGCTTATCTTATATGTCTTAGATGTACATGAGGAAGCACCATAAGAGGACAGTTCAGTCAGGGGGAGCAGCCCCGAATGGATAGATGCTTTTTCCATTGATGACAAAGGGGGAGAGATTTATCATATGCAGAGGACATAGGCAGATTTATCATATGCAGACGACAGAGGCATGGTTCCAGGGGGATCATGAGTGATATGATTTTAATATTGCATCAGAGTGTTGCCATCAATGCCAAAGGGGGAGATTTTTTATTAAGGTTGGTTGTCATTGATGTCAACGCTTGAAGAAAGCCCCGTAGCACAAATATTTGGGTAATGGACCCAAGATTGTTTGATGTAAATATGACTCATTATTTTTTTGTCATGGTTGATAAGAATTAAATATGGATGAACTCCAAAGAGAACCCATGATTAATTGTAGAATAATGAGATGAAGGACAGTGAATTTGTCAGGGAAAATATGTTAGATGTATAGTGTTTGTCATACCATTTCCGGTGGTATGTAGAACATCACATAACTCCTCATGGTTAGACAGTTATGACCATGTGAAGTTGGAGAACCCGGGTTTGGCTAATGGACCCAAGTTTGTTTGATGGATAACAGTATGATTTTTGCTATATTTTAAGGTAATATTATTCTAGATGGATAATACATGTCATTCCATTTCTGTTGGTATGTGGAATGTCACGTAACTCCTCACGGTTTGAGAGTTATGGCCTTACGAAGTTGGACGACCCTCATATGTCATCTAGAAGCCTCAAAAGGTCAAAGTAGTCAAAGTGGTTTAAGAGATTTTAAAAGGTAAATAATAAAGTGAAGTGATGAGTGTATTATAATTCAAAATGAATACAAAATAAATTATTTCAATAATAAATTTAATGGAAAAATTAGAAGTGGGTTAACCCTAAAATAAGGAAAGTGGGCCAAGTGACCTAGAAGATATTTTTAAGGAAGCTACTTGGAGAGTATAAATAAGAGGCAAGGCTCTCTCATTTTAATTACACTTGAGAATATTGAGTATCTATAGGTGTCTGAGGTAACCAAGGATATCTAAGCCGAATTTTTGAGGGAAGGTGAAGAAAAGAAGGCCAAAATGCAAGGAAGGATAAATTCTTTTGATGGTGTTTTCTAAGGTATGTTATTTACAGGTCATCTCACCATTTTCGCTATAAATTTTTTGATATAATGACTTAGACCATGAAATTTCTATTCCATTGATAAAACATACCCAAGTATCTGTGGTAAAAAATTCAGTTTGTGGGTTGTTGTATTTTGGGAGTTACACTCTGTGGAAAATAGGGTTTGTGGCTAGTCCTGAAACTAGTCAAAAATAGGTGTTTCAGGTAAAAACGTCATAACTTCTTCATAATAGATCCAAATTAGTGAGACCAAATGTGTTGGTTAGCGTATAGTCTTTAATATTCTTTGTAACATTTTCAGATCAATTCAATGAATATTTCAGGTGGGGCACGCTCTACAAGGTCGCTCTCTAGAATAAGCCAGAATTCAACAAGGTATACCATTTTTTCTATAACTCCTTTTCTGAGAGGTTCCAAGAAATGACACCTGGAGGAATTGCATAAATCAAACTGAAGAACATTGTGCATCAGTTTCAAATCTTTATACATTACAGGTTCAAAGTTATGATTACTTCAAGTTAGGGTTGTTGACTAATCCAAAACTAGGCATGTGAGACTAAAGAAAAGTTTGATGAAAATGCTAGTCTCTTTTGTTAAATTTAAGGAAGGTTTGCAGGAATGTGATCATATACACTAGGTCTATTACAGAGCTACAAATCAGATTTGGATGATGAAATTGATGAGGGTTTTTGGTTGAGGTACATGTTGAGTACATGGTTGAGACAAGTAGTTAATGAGTTGGCACATACATGAGGTGTATAGTTGATGATGTTGGTACATATTGATGAGTCATAGTTGATGAGTATTTGACACATGATTGATACATACTTGGTACACGGTTGGATGCACTTGTTTATGGTACAGGTTGATTACAGGTTGGTGCATGGTTGATGCACTTGTTTATGGTACAGGTTGATTACAGGTTGAGGTACAGGTTGATGCATGGTTCAGGTTTATTGGTATAGGTTTATAGTGATATATCTCACAATGATAGTGTGACAGTGGTTCCATCATTCTACTTCTACTTTAAGGCGGTTGGACGGGGCAAGGACAAGTGGTTGTAGCCACCTTCCGGTTGTAGCCGGACAACATAAGGGGTTGTAGCCTCCTTATGGTTGTAGCCAGAGAATTGGGGAGTTGAAGCTTCCCTCAGGTTGTAGCCTGAGAAACTAGGGGGTTGGAGCCTTCTTCCAGTTGCAGCTGGAAAACAAAGGAAGTTGGTGCCTCCAATGAATGTAATTCTTCAAGACATATAAGAAAAAGCATTATGTGGTTTTCTTCCGCTTTGTGTTTCCACGTAAAACATTGGTGTACTATGTATGTGTATGATTGTTCATTTGTTCATTGCTTATTTACTCTGCAGTTATTGGATGATAATGCTTCATTGATATAACACTCGGATTATATGGTTAAAAAGGAGTAAATTTCTCTATTACTGATTCACCCCCCCTCTCAGTAATCCAACATTTAGAGCACTCTGAGAAGACTGTAGGAGGATGGAGGAGCGTACCGACGCACGACATTGAGAGCTTCAACGTGAAAATCAGGGGATACATGAGAATTTGGCAGGCCTTCATACACAGTTGCAGTAGCAGGAAATCTGCCACAATCAAGAACTGGCGATATTTCTAAGGGGAGTCAATAGAAATACAAGACATCTTGGGGTTGTCACCCAACAATTGGGAAATCCACAGCATCCAGCAAACTCAGTTGGCACTGGTAAGTCTCGACTCCTCTCTTCTTTTCACTCTATAGCCAGTAATGATCATCACGCGGTTCCCATAGATCCAGGATTTGCAGACCGCCACTTTGCAGAGGAGAACCCAAACCACCACAATGCAGAGGAGAGCCCAGCAGAGGCGAATCCAGAAGCTCGACCAGCAGAACCTCGGGAAGATTCTGAGCAGCCTCAAAACTTTTAATCATGTCTTATATGAAATGTAAATTCGTGTTCTTGTTAAATGTGTATATCGCCACCTTCACATGGCATAACTGCAGCTCATATGGACAAACTAACATAGTTTTCTTAGACCTCCATAGACAATTAAGCTACTTCGGAAGCAACAGAGGTTTTCACACACTACCATATGTATTTTTTGAAATTTTGTTGTTATCCTTATAATATAAAATCCTCCAATCGTTTACGTTAAAAAAAAAAGTATATGTAATGATAATGATGGTGATTATCATTTATTAAGACTAACTTTGTCTCTTTTTAAAAAAAAAAACTAAGAAGGGATTAATGGATTTATTTTAACGTTTTGTTTTTATAATCAAAGAGATTAGAAAAAAGCTTACCTAAATCTCCATAGTTTTGGTGAGTGAACAAATTATGAAAATCATTAATATCATAAATATTGTGAAATTGAGGTGAGTGAACAAATTATGAAAATCATTAATATCATAAATATTGTGAAATTGAGATTAAAATTTTGATGTGGTATACTTAGGATATTATAAGAAAAAGTGTTTATGAGTTTGGTTATCATCTCTTTTTATAAAAAAAAAAGTTTATATGATTATAAAAAAAATTAAATTATATATAATTTTAGAATAGTTTATTTTAGGTTTTCAATTTTAGGTTTTCATTATAAATGAGGGTGATATCTTTTTGAATGTCCCAAAGTTTTAATCATTTAAGGTTTTTTTTTCAACCTCCTTTTAGTAGAAGATGAGTTAGGTATTATTGCATGACAATGATGGGAAAGTTGTCTTGATTAAGTTTTTCCAATTTGTGCTTGTATACACTATATATTTTTAGGGCTTTACATTCTAGAAAATGAGGTAAGGAGTATTGTTTTCAATTTTGAATTTGTAAGTAATCAACTGCTTTTGAATTTGCTTAAAAAATAATTTATTTTTATTTTAATACTAGAGTTTTCTATGATGGTTTTCCATATCATAATGTGTTTTTAATATTATAAATATTTCTTTTTCAATACTTAGATTTCAATAATATAATTGATATTGATACATAATTATTTATAGGAGTTAACCATTTTTGAAATTTCATAACTTATTATTTTTTAACACCTCTTTGTTAAGCAAAATCATAATGATTTTGAAACTTTGAATTTAAAAAAAAAATTGAATTATAAGTAAAATTTATGTTTTAAAGAAATATTTAAAATAAACTAAAAATAATATTTATAAGTCAAATTTCAATATAATTTGAGAATTGTTATTACTAATTATCATTTCAATGGGAAGATTTGACAACCAATTTAAAATCAGTGTCACATTTATAACTCTCAAATTTAATATAATTTTTTCAAAAATTTAATTACCAATTCAATATCATTTTTAGTTAATTTTAATTTAATTTATTAAATTATATATAAAAAAATAACATCATTTTTATATCTAACAAATTTTAATATAATTTTATTAATTAAATTTTAATATAATTTTATTAATCAAATTTTAATATAATTTTACTATTTAATTATCATTTTTTTTAAATGAAAGATTATATTAGAAGGACTTGTCACACTCAAAAATATGCAATTGTCTGCCTAAATAAGTAAGATGGTGGTTGCATTGCCCAAGTGAGAAACCAATGCAGCCACATGTCCAATAATAACAATGTCTAGAAACTTTGTGTCTGTCACAATTCATGTTCAAAATTTATATGCCTAGTGTAATGTTTGTAGACAATTACGTCGTGCATGGTTGATTCAAAAGAGGATATCCATAATGCCATCGGAAAAAACTAAAATAAGAACATGAGAACCCATCCATCAAGTTGAGCTCGGAGTCGGTTGGGCTTGATTCCCGTCTTTTGTCTCTGGCTCCAAAGCCTGGGCCACTGTCTCTAGACTTGGAGTCTTGTGGAGGAGAGGCATCAGTAGTGCCTCAAGGCATTCCTCATGTTGCGTCCACAACTCGAATCTAAACAGTAGGTTCGCCAAGTCTCGCCTAACCTAAAAAATGAGGTCCTATAAAAATTGCCATAGCACTCTAAAGCCCTTGGTGTTCTTCGCAAGGTGAAGGGATCGCAGTCTTAGGGGAGGAGGTAGAATGGTTAGGTGGAGCGGTAGGAGGAGTAACCAGGTGGGTGGGAGGTTGTGGGTTCAAAGGCTAGTCCTCAATGGCTCTAGGTGAAAAACCCAACAAATTGCCCATATTGTCGTGCCATTCGACCCTGCAAGGCCAAGGGGAGGACAGAGGAGGATTGCCCATGGTGGAAGAAAGAGAAGAGGAGGGTTGTAGGTCAGGATTACGCTGATGTCCACGCCCATATGTATTGTACCATTTTGGTCTGCGTTTAGACTTTCCTCTTTGCCTCAGCATCAAGAGGATGATGAGGAGATGGAGGACAGAGTGATGCAAAGAAATAAGGGGGACAAAGGGGGGAGGGGACTGAGAGTGAGGTTCGAATCTTAGCATAATGGAAGTTAGAAGACGGTAATGGACAGGATAACCCAATGTCATGAGAAATAATCGGAGGAACCACCTCGCCTGATGAGACCTGTTGTAGTGCCATCCCATCGCCATTATTGCGCTTGTGTGAAGGAGTTGGTGTTGGTACTCATCCTGGTATATGAATTGCTGAGAGTAAATTCTTGGCATTAAGTAGCCGGAAAGGATGGATAAGTGGCCAGGCATGTGGCTTGCATGTGCCATGTGTCCTCCAACCTTCCGTGAAAGCACTATTTGCTCGGTGACACCCCATCCAGAGAATTTAATTATCATTTTTTACTACAAATAAAAGTTTGACATTTCAATAAAAATTTCACATTTCAATAAAAGTTTCACATTTCAATATAATTCAAGAGGTTTGACGAACTCATTATATGCTAATATGATTTTAAAAATTCGAATGATCAAATTTTTTGAAATACCTAATAAAGTTGACCCTATAGTATCACTTAAATTTTAATTCCTTCTTAAATTGTACCAAAAACATTCTTATCACTTTCAAATTTAAAATTTGACTTTCAAATTTAAAATTTGTAAATTTCTTATATTGTAAGTAAAAGTTTACATTTTAAAATAATATTACTTTGTTTTTTCCAATACTAAATGTTAAACATGTTTGGAAAGTTTTCCACATTCTTAAGTAATGCATGAAAGTTGGTTTTTGATAATATTTTATTATAATAAAAAAGGAAAAAATACATCTACACAATTATAAATTTATTTAAGAATTTTTTTTTTTAATCAAGTATAAAAAGTTTATCTCTCAAAAAATATTACATTTATTTTAATAATTAAAAAAATATTCATACTATTTTTAAATGTAAATATCACTTGAATTAATTGTAAATAATATTTTAAAAGAAATAAATAAAATAAATACAATAAGATGGATCTCAATTTTAAATATTATCATAAAAAATATTGTTTTTTTAAGTAATCATTTATTTTTTTAAGATTTTATAGATCAATTCGATCTTAATAGATGTTAATAATCTTCATCATTTTTAAAAAAGTATTTAATTTTATAACAAGTTTTCTCCTAAATAGAAAAAACAAATCAAATTTAAAAATCACTTTTATAAAAGGGAAAAAAAAACATTAATATAGTTATTAAATTTAAGTATTACTTCAATTATATGTGAAAATTGAAAAAAAAAAAAAACATTTATACAATTTTCAAATTTAATATTACTCAAACATTACATTAATTAAACATTACATAAAAGTTGAATTCTTATTATGAAAAAAATAAAAAAATCATAACACTCTTGATACTTTTATCTTTCTTTACATTAAAACTTTTTTTAAACTACATGTAAAATTTAACATTTCAATATCATTTGAAAAGTTTGAAAATCAATTTCTTAAACTAATATCATTTGAAAAGTTTGAAAATCAATTTCTTAAACTAATATCATTTGAAAAGTTTGAAAATCAATTTCTTAAACTAAAAATGTAAAATTTTTAAGTATAAATTGATATCACATTTATACCTATCAAATTTCAATATAATTCAAAATTTTAACTCCTAATTTTGGTATAACTAATAGTGGAAACTAATATTTCAATATCTATTTTTGTTGGTTTTAAGTTCAGATTTTTGAACCACAAGTGTAAGTTGATGTCAAGGTTATGATTATTAGACCTAAATATAATTGCATATGTTTAATTACCATGCATATGTTTGATTGCCATTTTTGTACACGTTTATAACTATCAAATTTAAATATAATTCATGTTTGATTATGATTTTTTATACTTCTAGTAAAAGTTGCCATTCCAACGTAATCTTTGAGGTTTAATGTCTAAAAAAATTATTATCATATAAAAAAAATTATTATTATATAAAAAATTAAAATTATAAAAAATTAAAATTGTAAAAATACTATTAGTTTGTGTGTTGTTTTTATCCTCAGATTTATCTATATTAATGATCAAATATTTTAGAACAGGGTTTAACTTTATCTATGTACTTAATTTCAGTTGTGCTTAACCTCAGTTTATTAGTAGATTTTGTGTGAGGTTTTTTTGTTATGACTTGTGCATTATGCATTTCTCCCTCTTTATCTGGCACTGCTGGAAATGATTTTGTCATATTCTTTGAACCTTCTGATTTGATGAAAACAATAAAGTCTTTCTCTTTCATTAAACTTTTCCCTTTAGCATCCTCTGGCTCATTAGGAAACATGGGCCTGTTTTCCCCCATAACCGCACACGAACTGAATAAAAATGAGCAGGATGAACTGGATGGGTGATTTAATTTGCAGATATTTCACTCTGAAATAAATCATTAACTTCTCTTTATGATATCTCCCAAAACAAAATGATACTACATGTCTTTGATCAAAATCCGCAATCAATCATAATCATTGGCTACTAGCTAATGATCTTATGGGAATAATGACCTCCCATGTTGTCACATTCTCCATGATTTTCAGCTGTAAATACTCAATGATGGTTATTTGATTTTGACAGTGTCAAATCATTAAGATTTATTTGGCGATGCTTATGTGTGAATTTGGCACTACATGGACGAATGGTGTCCAAGCATGGTCCTCGTGACTTTCCCCTTTGATGGCTTGGCTTGACGTCAAGATTTGTTGTCACACGTAGCTCTCGTAGTGGACTCTTTACGTGATATTAGCACGTGATTTCGGATGTTTTCGCAGGTGGTTTGGATCCACACCGCTCTAACTTCTGCAATCAATCACAAATTGCCATGTACCCCACAATCTATACAACGGTTTGAATTGCGGAGACTGCTTTACAGATTAAACTTCGGTCATTTTGTAACTCTGCAATACACAGGAGTCGTCGATCTCTTTGATGATCTGCGGTTTGGATGACCTCGCTATAATATGCATTAGCCTGCTATTTTAGCGCCCTCGCTAAGGTTTCGTTGGCCTGTCAAATTAAGGTTCTGCTTAGAACACTTAGAAATGGCGCTATTTTTTCTTGTTTTTTGAAATCAAATCAAACAAGCAATACTAACATAGGCTCCTACTGGGGATGGCGTCCTCCCTGTGAGGTGCCAAATATCTCACTGACCAGGTGCCTGATTCATTGATCCAATCCCAATCCTAAAACCTGCAACTTATGATTTATCCCGCAACAAACTAACTCTGTGACTGAAAAACAAACTATAATCCAAAATATTGTAAACTGATATCTGAAGTTGAAAATAATAAATATTGTAATCAAATTGTAACTGTTGTTAACACACTTTTGAAAATCATAATTAGAAATTGCTAAAACATGCTCATAGTGTTGAGCTTATTCAGGCACACCCCTACCTACCCTAAGTTATTATGTGAGCTTCTAGATCAGGTAAAATAAAAAATCCAGTGCAACCATATAAGCACGTTGTCAACAATTCGACCTCCTTGCTCACACTCCTTTAGAGGCAAAATAAGAAGCCTACTTAGCAACCACTCCAATGAAAACTTGCAAATAGATTCAATTTTGACAAAATTCAAAAGATTAGGGCCACTTGCTCACTCTAAGAAAACTACAAAAGGATCCTCAAATGAATATAGAAAATAATCATATTGTATTAACCCTTCAACTGCATCTTTGCTTTAATGAAAATCCAATTGTTGATTGTCATCAAAGCACTGAAAATATGCATTGGACTGTTGTAATAAAATGTCTTTTGGGAACAAAGATATAGCTGATATTGGCACTAACCCATGATCAATTTTACTTTCAGACTTACAACTGATTATAGGCTACAACATGTGACTATTAAAACCTTCCATATAATCATATGTTGGGTCATGAAAAATGGTAATAGATTGTTGTCGATTTATAATTTCCAAATCTTGATTCATATGACTTTTTTCCAGCTTAAATTTCTCTGCCTCATTAACAATTTTAAAATTTATCTTCAAAATCTTAAATGAAAAAAAACATAATGGCACAGAGTTGTCTTGAGTTGATTCACAGTGCTCTTTATGTCCAATAGCATTAGTATGATATTGTTGACCTGTAACATTTTGCAAATTCTCCTTTAGTAATTGGAATGAGGAAAAACACAAGGGTAAAGTCCCTTCACCTAATTTGATATTTTCCTCATGTTCTCCACTGTTGTCACAATTAAATCCTGCAGGCTGACTGTTTTCCTTAGATTGCTGAAAAAAAACATTTTATGATGGATGAAATGCAGTTGCTTGTTCTTCATGACATTCCTTACTGAAAATTTCGAAAGAATCCATGGCCAAATCGTGTCACTAGTCTTTCCATTGTTTCCTTTCATATCTCTCTCAACAGGTCTCATTCTCCAGTGGAGTCTCTGAATCCGATTTGAAGCTCGATTGGAGTCCCTAGGTGAATGATACATCCTTCATGTGTTTGGCTTATGTTCACCATCAGAAGTCAAATCGAACTTTGTTGTTTATCCCAGGGAAGATTTTACCTTTGCTCCCCGACAACGACGCCTAAAAATGTTAGCACTTGGTAATTTCTTTGGACTGTATCAAAGAAACCCCAAGGTAACCTCAAATCAAATTTAAGTTGTATCCTGACCTATAAAACTAGAGAGGGCTCTCTCAAATATGTAAAAGACTGAAAAAAGCTCAAAAAGATTTAGCAATAAGCACACAGAGGTCAGATTCTTCCATAGGACAGGTTTTGTTTTTTGTTTAAAGGGTTGGTACGGAAAACGAGAAAAGGGAACCAATGGGCAATGGGGTCAAAGTTTGAACTTAAAAATATTGAATCAATAGTTGGTGATGTACTCTCACAAAACAAAGGCAAAATAAGTATCGTTTTTCAACAAATTATCAATTTTGGTATGACGATAGAAAAACAAAGGACGGACCATTACACTAAGAGCACCTAAAAAAGGGTGAATTCTTAATATAACTTTAGAAGAAAAACAGAAAGGAGATAGATCGCCATAGACAGAGCACTGAATTTAGATGAATTATGAACATGAAATCCTTGACATTTGAACAAGTATTTAATGTATGAATGGAGCATCAAATGCAAATGAATTCCAAACATTTACGCTCAGCTAAATACTAGAAAGAATAGACAATAATGGAGATAAGCATTAACATGAAAAACATACTGAGAATAAAATTGTGATGAATCTTTGCCTTCAAAAGCACAATGCTTCTATATTAATTTATAAAGATGTTCTCAGAATTTGAGACACGGTCCAAAATCCTTTCTGGGTCAAAGTCCTACCCCCCCATTCTACATTGAGAATAATCTCTTATATATCTAAGATGTCTTACCAAACAGTTACAACAAATCTACACAAAATAGAAATAAAATCCCAAATATCTGGGATCATCCCATCAAATGCTACATGTTTGCAGCTCACATGATCTTCTTTCCATGCAATCTTATTTGAGATTTTTAATCTCCATATCAAGCCAGCTAGGTTGATCTTCCTCGATGCCTTTGATTGCTTCAGCTTTAGCCACCTCTTTTGGTTGTTTGGCTCTTTTGCTTCTACTAGCTTGTGTGATGTCTTCATCCTTAGATTTATATATATTAATGATAAAATCTTTTAGAACAGGGTTCAACCTGATCTCTGTGCTTAACCTCAGTTTATTAGTAGATTTTGTATGAGGTATTTTCGTTATGACTTGTGCAACATGCCTTTCTCCCTCTTTATCTGGCATAGCTGGAAATGATTTTGTCATATTCTTCGAACCTTTTGATTTGTTGAAAAAAACCAAGTATTTCTCTTTCATTAAACTTTTCCCCTTAGCATCCTTTGGTTCGTTAGGAAACATGGGCCTATTTTCCCCCATAACCGCACACGAACTGAATAAAAATGAGAAGGATGAACTGGATGGGTTGTTTAATTTGCAGATATTTCACTCTGAAATAAACCGGTAACTTCTCTTTATGATATCTCTCAAAACAAAATGATACTACCCTTATTTGAGAAAAATCCACAATCAATCATAAGCATTGGCTACTAGCTAATGATCATATGGAAATAATGACTTCCCATGTTGTCACATTCTCCATGATTTTCAGTTGTAAATACTTAATGATGGTTATTTGATTTTAACTGTGTCAAATCATTAAGATTTATTTGGCTGCGCTTATGTGTGCATTTGGCACTATGTGGATGAATGGTGTGCAAGCATGGTCCTCGTGACTTTTCCCTATGATGACTTGGCTCGACGTCAATCTTTGTTGTCACATGTAGCTCTCGGAGTGGACCCTTGACGTGATATTAGCACGTGATTTAAGAGGTTTTCGAGGGTGGTTTGGATCCACACCACTCAAACTTCTGCAATCAATCGCAAATTGCCACGTACCCCACAATCTATACCACGGTTTGAATTGCAGAGATTGCTTTACACATTAAACTTCGATCATTTTGTAACTCCGCAATAGACATGAGTCGTCGATCTCTTCGGTGATCTGCGGTCTAAATGACCTCGCTGCAATATGCATTAGCCTTTAATTTTAGCATCCCCGCTAAGGTTTCGTCGGTCTGCCAAATTAAGGTCATGCTTAGCACACTTAGAAATGGTGTTATTTTTTCCTTTTTTTTTAAAGAAGATCAAACAAGCAATATTAACACCACTCTCCAGTTTTTGTGAGGCTAAGCTCTCTAGATCAAGATTTGGGGAGCCACTCACATGTTTTTATTCCAACAATTCTCCAATGAATCCCGACGCTATTAGTCGGTCATTCCTTTTGTCTATGCCATAGAAGGAGATTTCAAAATCTCTACAAGTATCAACTAGAGGAAATGCATCAATAGCACTATCATTACACCGTAATAACCCCTCGGACTCTCTTGGCCTTTTGATTAAAGCCGAAGGAACTTTAAAATTTGACCTGGTGGACTTCTTGAGGGGATTCCCATCTCAACAGTGAAGGACCTTGGGAGTTACCTCAACAATGTTTTAACCTCTACCCTTGATAGAGCACCATCCCATATGTGGTGATTAGATAATGCTCATGCCATTTCACCAATGATGGCTACAATCTCCTCTTCCATCTAGTGCAACCCAAGGTGGGAGGTCCTTCGTGGATCTGATTGTGTTGCCAGGTGTGTAAATGGCCAGGCTAGACCATATATTGTGGCCCTCTAATGGATTGTCCGAGTAATCTAACACCTCCTACTCCAGTATTGGCATGTGGGCAAACCTTGCTTGCCTCCTATCACCCTTGTCATCATCACTAAGAACCCTGCAAAAACCTTGTATCATTTGCTTGTAGTAACCCTAGTTCCATTCCCTCCCAAGTTAGAGCTATTTAAAACCTTAATCTTCTATGTTTGCATTTGAATTTGTTATATCTTTTTATATTGATCTAAAATTACATCAATTATAGAAAAATAATGTTTTAAACCATAACCAATATTATCACATTTATACAAAACCATTGTGCTTTTAAGAACACACATAGAAGGTCGAAAAAATTGAATGCACGAGGTTTACAAAACCATTCCTTATACTCCACATACTCAAGCTTCTATGACTTGATATATTTTGGGGATTTGTATTTTACTCACCTTGACTCTAGGCCAATACTTAGACAAAACTAGAACACAACAAAAGCTAAAAAAACCCATAAACTATTAACAAAAATTTTAAAATAAAAAATTTCAAAAAAAAATTCAGGATACTTCATCAATAAAATTTGAAAACATGATAGCATTAAAAGGAAAAAGGAATCCCTACTTAAAAAAAAAATAGAAAGACATAAGAAGGAAACAAGTTAAACGAAGATAAACAAAGGAAACATTGAAGAAAAAATATGATTAGTGAATCTTACTTATAACTTAAACATTGTTCCTAATAAGTTATTAAGAGTTATCTAGAACATATCAAAATATGAGATTAAGCTTAAGTTAAATAACTTTAATCGGCATATATTGTTTAATCATTCTTAATGAGCGGGTTAACTACTTTACCTTTTTAAAGGTATGCATAACATCATTCATCTTCATCCTTTTTATATTACACGATTTTAATCTATTTTATATTAATAATTTATTAAAAATATTTAATACATATTAACAACCGTTTATTTTATTTTTTTAAAGCACTTTGGTAACTGCTCTTTTTATTTTTTTTAAAGCACTTTGGTAACTACTTTAAGAGGACCCTAAACCCTAAAGGGCCATTAAATCGACCCATCTTTTTTTTAATAACCTTTGCCAATTGAGTATTGGCTAAATGAAAAAAAATCCATATAATTTTAAGGGTGACTTTATTATTGTTGGAAAACACAAATATTATTGTTGAAATTTTGTAATTTATTTATTTTAAAATATGATAATTTATTTATAGTCTTTAAGACTTTGGGAGGCGGTGGCACGAGTGTTACTCAATTTGTA
>ML868166.1:0-16115 GCA_009831015.1 Picea engelmannii
GATAAAACTCACCTTCGGTAAGTTCCTCTTCCTTTGTTTAACGAACTGGAAGAACTAAGGGTTCAATCCCATATGGGCCTGTCGATGTTTTGTTTAGCGAGTCCAAATACATAAAACTCGAAGGTTTTTCATGATTATAGAGTATGGAAAAACACTTAAAAGAGAAATCTCTCAGTTCCTTTTTCGTAAAGTAGTCTGACGAGACCGAAAAAGAGATAAACTATCGCTCAAAAGACGTTTTCTTCAAGTACTTCAACGAGTGTGAAGAGAACAAGGTCGCTCGGTAATCTTTTCATGTTTAGAGAGTCTGAAAATAACTTAAAGGTGACTCTAGTGTTGTCCTTTTTTGTAATGTTAGTCTCGCGAGGCCAAAAAAGAGATAAATTATCACTCAAAAGATGCCCTTTCAAACCGTTTAATGAGTGGGGAAGGAAGCAAGATCACTCAACAATCTTTTCATGTTTAGAGAGTCTGAAAAGAGCTTAAAGGATATTCCAGGGGGTTCCTTTTTTGTGTATCCATACAGGTCCGAAAAAGAGATAAAAGTCTACCCAGATGCATTCTCATGTATTTGCGAGCATGATAAAGAACAAAGACTAAGATCGGTATGCCCCCAGCTTGACAGTTAGTGGCTTAACTCCAGAAAGATCATCAAAGGATGGAGACATGCCCTCCAAGATTCAATTCATTGACCGAATCATTTCTCTAGTAGATGAGAAAAAGGAGAAGGGTGGATGGAAAGAAGGTTCAAGAGAGGTGACTGTTTCATTTTTTAACGAGCTCGACACATAAAAAGAACTATGCTCAAGACCTCTGTTTCATTTTTTAACGAGCTTGCCACAGAGAAGAGAAACTATGCTCGTGGTTGCTTCTTGATCATGGATTCCGAGAGGATAATGCTCTGGAAGGGTACCATGTCAAGGGACAAAAATTGATCATGGCTTCCAAGAGATCTTCACTGGATGGAAGATAATTACTCGAGAAGGAACACATGTCGAGGGCCGTGATAGGAGTAAGGAGATCAGGATCCAATAACCCTACCGAAGAGATCACCATGTCAACTACCGGATCCAAAGAATCAGAAGTTGAAATCATGGGAGACAATGCCACATAATTGACATGCGGCGAGGGTGATACTTTCTGCATATAAGAACCACTTAGGGAGGTAACCTAGTCAGGGCCGATGAATGAAAGTTGATCAATTGTCACAATTCTTCCATTGTGAGGGAAAGATATCACACGGAAAAGAGTGGATACAATATCTTTCATGGCATAGACATAATCCCACCCAAGGAGTAAAGCGAAATCCAAGGGGTCTCGGACTACCATGACATCTATAAAGATAGTTTTCCCTCCCAAAGTTATAGGAAACTGAGGAAGGATCCCTAAAGGTTGACTAGTTCTTCTGTTAAAAGCTAACAAATTCTATGTAACCGGTGCAAGCTGCGGACAACCCAAAGCGTACGAAGCAACAGAAGAAAAAATAATAACGGATGCACCTTCATCTATCAGCGTTTGAGGAACGTCCCGACCATGAACCTATACTATAATCTGGAAAGGAATGTGAGAGGGAAGACGAGGTCTAGTTAGCACACCCCAATAAAAAAGGATGGCCTCATTACTTGGAGGGGGTTTCACAGGAGAAGGAGGAATGCCCCCCGACGCGATAGAGTCTGTATTAACGAGAAAAACATGGGCAGTATCGGGTTTACTCTCTAGAAGGGGAGTAGGATTGATCGATGATTGGATCGGATCAACCAATGGTGGACTTGGATAGACCACTTTGGCACTCTTCAGAGGAAGAGTGGGACTGACCGAGGAAGGCACTGGATCAGTCACTTTGACATTCGTCAATGGAGGAATGGGATCGACCGATGGCGAAAATGGATCGACCACTTTGGCACTCTTCAGAGGAAGAGTGGGACTGACCAAGGAAGGGAATGGATCAATCACTTTGGCACTCATCAAAGGAGGAGTGGGATCGACTGATGGCAGAAGTGAATCGACCACTTGAGTTTCATTCTCCAATGGAAGAATGGGGTCAACGGGTGGAAACAGATCGACCGCTTTGGTGTCACTCTCTAACGGGAGAGTGGGATGGACCGAGGATGAAAACAGATCAACCACTTTGGTGTCACTCTTTTGATGAAGAGCGGGGCTGATCGATGAGAGAACTGGATCAACTACTTGGGTTCATGGTTCAATTGAGGAGGAAACTATATTGACCACCTGATCAACTGGACTGACCGGGGATGGAACCGGATTGACCAGTCCATCAACCAATGATGGGTTGGAGGAAAGCTTATGATAACCTTTTGGAAGTTGAATTTTTTCCAAAAGAGAAGAAGCCTCGTCCATGCGAGGACAAAAGTGAGAGTAATGATTACCTTTACATAACATGCAAGGGAACTTGACAGTTTCCTTCTTCTTACCAACCTGAACATCACTAGTTGATGGGGTATCATCGACATGACCGACAGAGGATGATGACGTGGAGGACCACATTTCGAAGACCTGGGTAAGACCGGGGCAATCCCTCAGAAAATGGTCACCCTCACAAAGCCTGCAAGGGAATTTGGGTTTTGGATTCTTCATTTTAATCTTTTTGACCTCATCAACACTCCCAATACTATTAACATTAACTGGTTTCTTAGAGCCAACATCTGATGTTGTTGGGGCCTTTGTCCTTTTCGAGTTCTTCTTCTTCTTCTCTTTCCGTTTCTTCTTCTTCTGATCAACCTGGCTACTTGCTTTAGATCTTTCACTAGGCGAAGAAGGAGAAATGGAAGGAGACTTGATGGATGAAGAAGGCGAAAAGTCGACATGAGGTTGATGTGTGGGTGGTGTATTGACATCCAAATTATTAGGTGCAACTGAAACATTGGGAGGATTCCGGATCACCGTAGTGGGGAACAACCAAATTGGTAATCCAATAGTGAGTCCTGGAAGAGTCAGTGTGGAAAAATATGGAGGACCAAAGTTTCCAAACGAAGGAAAGGTATAAGGTTCCCCATGATAAGGGGTTCCTCCATTGGTACTCCCAGGATTCGATGCCATTAACATTGACTTGACCTAAGGTCTACTAAGTAAAACAAACAACACATGCTACGAATATGAGAAGCAATCAATCAAACAAACCTTCCTATGATGAAACCACTAGTTGGTGATGAAATCCAATGTCGTGAGATCAAAATAGGAAGGGGAGGGGATAGAGTGGGGTGATCAGTTACATTGGTGACCTGCTTAATGGACTTACGCCTTGGTGCAAGCTTCCATGCAATAATTGTGGATTTACCCTTCAAGGAGCCCGAGTGAGTTTGACCAACGTCTGTTCCAGGTACAATGATATTTCCCTTCACTGTCACCTTGTGTGAGACCCTAAAGATTGTGGCTACTAAGGTCACCAACTCGTAGTCAGCCCTTAGGCGGGTACAGTTGACAGTCCAGTCAGAACGTATGGGCAGGATAACAAGTCCGAAATCAGCTTGAAAGGCTCCCACACATAATCGTGGGTATACCATCCAGTGACCCCCAATATATGATCCAACCACTACAAACAGTTGGGCCACGGAGGGATAATCTCCGTAACTCACCCGAATGCGACCTCGTGCGTAACCCCTGTGTGAGAGGGGGATCCCAACAAGCCAATACGACAATTGGATTTGAATCTCCCTACCGCAAGATACTAAGTTTGTTCGATAGCTTTGGAAAGTTATCCTTTCAACCTATTCCAAACCCTTACACCTTAAACTAATGTAGGTTTTCTAACAAAGATGTAAAAAGTCTGATAAATTTTAGTTAAGCATTGATTTTAATGGCTGTTGTTTACTCAGAGGGTGTACGAAAGTGAAACCGATGGAATGATGACTCAATTCTTAAAAATATGCATGAAGTATGATAAGCAATCGTTTCTTTTCAATGAATACCTATTTAAGGGAAAGAGGAAGAGTCATTTTCACTATCAAACACTTGATAAGGAATGCCCTCAATCAATTTTGTTCTCAATCAAATCCAATATGATGCTACAACATTTCAGAAATGCAAACTAATATGAAAACTAATCATTAAGATGTACTTTTGTTGTTTGCATGTGAATGATAATTCTCTTGCCAACTAGCCTGTGACAAGCACAAACAAATTTCACACAAACAACACACCCTTTTTTTGTGACCAAACAAGAGAAAGAAAACCAAAAACGCAAAAGGAAGGAGAAAGAGATTGGATCAGATGACCTCAAAGAACCAAATGAGAAGAGTTACAGACTTATGATGTCCTTAACTAGAGTTCTTGCTCAGTTAGATAGGAGAGGAAAAAACAACGGATCGATTTCAAGCTCTCAACAACAAAAACTCAAAAATAATGAAGAAGGGCATAAAATCTGAACAACAAGGTGTTTACTTCTCAGGAGGAATCATGTCAAAGGTCAAAAGAAGAATCATTGAGTCACAAAGCAGCTCAACAAGTGAAGAAATAGGGTTTGGACCTCCAAACAATGCAATTTTTGAAGAGATTTTATGCAAAAGGGGTTGGCGCTCTGGTGTAAGGGACACCAAGGTGTTATAACACTCTGTCCAACACCTTCAAGAAGTGTTGGCCCTCTGCCAACATGGGCAAGGGGGTGCCAGGCTCAAAAAACTCATAAAAATGTCCAAAAACTCAAAATTTTAGTCAAATTTCGACAGTCAAGCTGAATGTGATGGGGTAAAGAGTCAATTAGCAAGTGAAATCAGATATGAAGGGGTGAAAAAAGGTCAGAAAAAAACCAACGGGCAATACAAGGTCTTATGAGGAAAAATCAAAACCAAAAGTTTTGATTCGATTCCTCCCCAGTGGAGTCGCTGGTTTCTGTTGAAGGAAAATCTCCCCGCGGACAGGTAGATCTACTCAAAGAGATAGACTCTTAACTCTAAGACAGAAAGTGATTATCATGGTCACTGACTTCCTTTTAGATCTAGGTGGACTAGTGTGTGAGGAGGAAGGAGAAAAGAGGTACCTTTTACCGGTGTTTGTCCCTGCACGCTCCAAGTTGAGCTCCAATCTTTCGCTCTTCGATAAGCCCTGTAAACAAACAAAGTATGACCACTTCATACTCTATCAATAATAGTCCAAAATATGTCTATCTACTAAAGAGACAAATTCATGTGAGATTGAACACGAATTAGAAAGAAACAGGCCAAGCAAATTATATTAATGAGGACAAAACATTGCTTACAGTCGTAGATGGATTGCAACAGTTTCACCAAGTCCTCCTTGTCTACCCCTTGCTCAAAAGATCCGCGACCTGAATGATGATAGCTTCGCTGACTGCTCCCTATGAGATCATAGGTCTCTTTCTTCCCAATTATCTATGTTCCAACACCACTTATAAGATCATAAGTTTGGTGTGATTCTCCCTTTTCAGTCCCCTTTCACCATGAGAAAGTTTGCTTATATAGCCTTGGAGAGGCTTTAACCACTTGAGATATCCTTGGGGAAGTTGAGGATTTGCCTCCTTCAGTTGAGGATCTGCCCTAAGATCATGGCTTGATTAGGGATTCAAATCCAACTGCCTTCCAAGAATGAAAGGATCCTTCCCTCATTCATCTCAACAACTTAGCTACTGCCCAGAATAGGCAGCGCTCCCTCAAAAGGGCCATCAAAGCGCTATAGTGCTCCACAGTAGGCTTAAATGGAGCACCAACACTCCTAATGACACCATAACTCCCCCAGAAGGGCCAAAGAAGCTTTATAACACTCCCAGATAGTGTAAGGGGGAGTGCCAACACTCCCAGAAGAGGTATAGGGGAGCGCTCTCCTCCAAAACTTAGTTTTTTGAGTGCTTTCAGATGGCAAAAGGTTCATAAACATGTTGACTCATTTCTTTTCTTCCAAATCATATGTTTGAGGTGTTTCAAGTGTCCTTCTCATGTCATTATAGGCACGACATAAGCATCATGGTAGTATGCTTTCTTTGGCACTTGCGACACTTGTGAGCAAAATGTGACACTTGCGACACTTGTAATGATGACACTTGTGACACTATCGAAGTGAGTAATTTCGATGTGTAACAACCTAGCTTTAGTCTTAGTCAAACCAGGGGGAGCTTGTAAATTATGCAAAACAAATATTAGGTCTGCGTGCCATGGAGAGTTAAGAAATACCTCTCTCACGCTTGGAGTCGCCTGCTCACCTTATTCATCTACTGCAACTAAGAAATTAATGTCAAGAGTGTTAGCACTCTATAATTTTCCCAAGGCTGTGAGGCAGTCACAAAGGCAACATAAAAATCGCTTCGAGTCTTGGATCTAGCCCTCCAAGACTCAGAGAGGGATCTCTCTGTCTGATATAGCTTTGTTTGAAGAATTATTAGGCTAGTTATGAAGAACATGGGTTGGGGTTTTTAAATGATTGTTTTGGAACAACAAGGAGGGCCATTGGGCAAATGGGGTCTACACTTTAAACAAGGTGATTCACTCTCAGATTTGGACAAAGTTCTTTCACAGGGAAAGGTAGTGGAAATATTGGATAGAATTAAGTATGGATGGCGTTGATTTGAGGAAGAAATAGGTGAGGTAAAATCCAGGCACAGGAGCAGCTAAGAATTCCTGAACTAAGCTTTAGTAGAAAACATAAAGATCATCAAAAGCTTAGAGGCAGAGTATCTGCTGATAAATTTTGCTTCTATTACTTTCCTTCTGATAATAAGAACTGAAAACAAGCATAATGATCACAAGAAAAACATTAAACAGAGAAAAACACCACCAATCTCACCACACATGAATCCTGTAAAAGAAAACATGCTCATTGTTGATTGATCATCTAAATATTACAAAAAATATTCTCTGGTCATACACAGTCCATGCTCCAGGAACCTCACAGGTCGAACCATTTTACATTAAAATCATCTTAATAAATAAGATAGATCATCCCAATAATTTTCGGAAGTCGTTTTAACTGCCTCGGCCAAAAATAGCCACCACTCCCACAAAATTTGGAGCTTTCTGCCATGAAAGACAGACCGGTTTTCTACGGAAAAAGGGGTCTGCTCAGATGTTATTTTCTCTTCAATGATGACACCTGGGAAAAAAATGAAAGAGGTTATTGTATATGGGAATGTTATGGACAAAAACCTCCTTCGGTTTCACCAAATTCGTCCCCAGCTAGCCGTAACAGCTCCTGCAAGATCATGACTGAAACGGAAAATTGAAAATCTGGAAAATTAGGCCTCGAAGATGTCTTCTATTCTCCTTTCTCGTAACTCTGTTGAAAACACTGAGAGAGGTTTTTGTTCTTCAGCCTGTGATGAGAAAAAACCTCTCTCATATTTTCAAAATCCGTCTCCTTTTGCCCAGAAAATGATTTGAAAGATGACATGGTAAAACAGGAAAAAATTAGGCAAAAAGACATAAGTGGTTTTTCGGGAAACACAAAATTGCGGACTCCCTCCTCTCATTAAATCCCGGATGGTGAGGGGGGGTCCGGAATTTTTATTGGCCGTGGATTTAATTCATTTGAATATGATGCATGTGAAAATACGTGAAGTTTAATATGGATTATGGACCCCCCCCTCGTTAAATCTCAGAAGGCGAGGGGGGGTCCGGAAAGTTTAAGAAGCGTTGATTTATTTGGTATGAAATGGATGGGGGCGCTGGTGTATGGAGATGCACGGGAGTCTTGGTGGGAGTGGAGGGTGACGTAGGGGTGAGGTGTGAGGGGTGGTGAGTGGAGGGTGATGTAAGAGGGATGGGGAGTGGAATGTGACGTGAGGTGGGTGAGGGGGAGTAGACTTAGGTTTAATTTGTACACGTTTTGTTTATTATTTTATTACTTTTTCTTTTTATTGTTTGTTTTTGTTTTTAATATAGTTTATTTTAAATTTTATGTATTTTATTAAATGTTTTATACTGTTTTATGTTTTTATAATTTTTTTTTATATGTTTTTAATTTTGTTTTATAATGTTTAATTATTATATTATATTTTTTGTTTTTTAAATTGTTTTATTTCATATTTTAACTGATCTTAATTACTAACTAGTTACTAACCTAGATTTTTTAACTTAATTAATAATTAATAATTAATTAATTAATTATTAAATAGTTATTTATTTATTAGTTTAACCTATACTAACTTTATTGCTAGCATTATTAAGTTAATGTTTTTTATCCTAAGTCTGTTTATGCAGGGATAGAAGGCGGGTGAGGCGTATTCAATGGGTTGAAAAGACAAGGGAGTGAAGGCGCAACGGAGGATGAAAGATGCAACAGAATGATGGAGGATCGGGCGAAATGGATGGAGGGAGGAAACGGGATCAACCGAGCCAGACTTCATCATCACGAGGGAAAACGCCAAATCAACAGTCGAAGAATCGATTCGCCTATAATTATAGGACCCCAACAAAGAGCATGGAAATTTGTTTCAGCCATTAATTTTGCTAGACCTTGACCTTTAATCATTTTCGTAGTCTTAATCTCTATGTCATACTCCAAAATGATAGCAATCCATTTTCCTCTTCATCCGTCTGGATTGTCTTGGGTTAAAATGTCTTTTACTACCGCATTCAGAACATATGAAATGGTGTGGGAATGGAGAATGTAAACCCTAAAATATTTTATAGCTTTTACCAAGGCAAAAGCTTGTTTCTCCATTATTTTATAATTCAAAGCAGCATCTCTTAAATATTTACTGAAAAAGACTATGGGCTGTTCATACCCTTYGTTGTTTTTTTGTAGTAATACTACTGCAATGGTAAGTTCAGAGGCGAAAGAAAAAAGATAGAAATCTTTGGTGAAATCAGGACTGAYCAAGACTGGAGCYTGCGTGAGTGCGCGTTTGACTTGTTYGAAAGACTGCCCGGACTYRGTGTCCCATTTTATTTTTGTTTCCTTTTTTAACATGTTTGTGATGTTTCTGAGAAGCTYAGCCAGGTTGGGTATGAATCTCCACAKAAAGTTTATCTTTCCGATGAAAGACTGTAATTCTTTGATGTTTCTTGGATGTTCTAATTTTTGAATGGCCTCGATTCTACTGGGGTCTATTTTAATTTMGTCTTTGGAGATTATGTTCCCTAGCAGTTTACCTTCCTCTAATMTGAAAAGGCTCTTCTTAGGATTCAAAGAAATCCCAAATTTCCTRCATTTCTCAAAAACTCGTCTGAGATGTTGTAAGTGCTCGTCATCAGATTGGGAAAACACAGTTACATCRTCCAGATAGATGATAATAAATTTTYCGAGTTCTTCCACAAAAKTGATATCCATCGCCCTCTGGAATGTGGCCCCARCGTTCATCAACCCGAAAGGCATTTTCACATACATGAAAGTACCCCACGGTGTTGTGAAAGCGGTTTTGTCTTGGTCATCTGGGTGAACGAGTACCTGATTATAACCTGAAAACCCATCCAGTAAAGAGATCCGAMTGGATCCAACTACCCTTTGTAATATGTTATCCATTTTTGGCAATGGGTAATTGTCCTTCAGAGAGACCTTATTCAGATTTTGGAAATCGATGCAGAGCCTGATTTCTCCAGATTTCTTTCGTGTTGGGACCAAATTTGAAACCCATTTGGAAAACCATAATGGGACTATGATTTTAGCATCGTACATTTTTTTGATTTCCTTTTCTATCAGAGGAAGTAACTTGGGATTGATTCTCCTAAGTTTCTGTCTGAAATGTTTTTGGTCTTCTTTTATTGGAATTCTATGTTGTATGATGCTAGTTTCATAAGCTTTCAAGTCCTCATAACCCCAAGCAAATACGTCTGAATATTCTTTGAAAAGATCAATATATTTGATTTTCTGATCGGGGGGTAATGATTTGGAAAGTTTCACCATCTAGGGTTTCTCTTCTGTTCCTATATTACAATCTTCTACTTCTTGACCACTGGCTTCAATTTTCGGTTTTTTAGCTACATCATTAAAATCAAATAAGTCCTCTAAAGGAACTAAACCCCTAGGTAAAACATTACTTCTCAAATGAAAAACATTAGCTACCATCTCATCATCACCTAACTCTCCTGGATCTATCTTATTTACACTATCATTTTCAAAATCAGATCTTTTTACATTTTCATCTTCATTTTCTAAGTCTATGTTTGTACACTCGAAATCATTTTTACATTGCAGAAAGTCTTCAATTTGATCATCATTACCAAATACCTGCCAGTATCTGATGTTGTCGGGAACAGTCAGTATGCACTTCACCTCTACCATGTATGGGCAAGTGGAACAAAAAGGAATCTTGCATGTGGCTGTTGACATCGCTAACCCGTCTGCCAAAATATTTTGTCCCTAGGCATCACCTGCAAATCAACTTCAGTGAAACATCTAAGGGCATTGAGAACAACATTCCTATAATCTCTAAGACGAGGGTGTTTTGCTGCATACTCACCTTTAATTTTCTTGATTATTAATTCGACATCACCTCTTACCATAATTTGTTTGGCACCAACCTTCTTTAGAAGTTTCAGACCGAGCATCAAGGCTTCATACTCGACAATATTGTTAGTGCATTGAAAATTTAATTTGTAAGAATGGTTTTCTGAATACCTGGATTTATGATTGTGCAACCAAACTCCTTCTCCAACTCCTTCTTTGCTCACAGCTCCATCAAAGTCCATGCTCCAGTAATCAGCTGACAATTCTTCAGTTATCACGTTTTTTTGTCTTTCTGCCTCAACGACTTCTTGGCCTTCATCCGGACCAAATGTATCTTCTTCTAGTTGAATGGTTTGTTCTCCCTCATCGCCATCGTTGTATAGGATGAAGGAGTCCAGGTCAGAATGTGTATAATACAGAGGACAGTTATGTGGTTTTTCTTGGCTGCTAACCATGTACTTAATTAGTGTTTCTTTGTATAGTCTTCTCTGTTGACCAAAAAATGGGACAGCGGCATACGACATATCCAACTGCAAAGTACCTTTCAAATTGGCCCCCCAATACCGGAACAACAACATACCATACTTCAGGGGAATGTCCGCAACCACAACATCCATGACCATTCTCTTCGCGGGAATCTGAACCAGGGTGATACACAGATCATTGATTAAACCGATACATCTAACTTTACTGGAGTCAAAAGAGTGCAAGTCCTTGTAAGGCCTGGTAACTTCAAGTCCTAGTTTCTCCATCACTGCTTTAGGCATCAGATTATGGGAAGCACCCGACTCTAGCATAACATTATGCAAAATCAGGTCGTGTATATTAAGGCTGATGTAAAAAGGAGCGACAACACCATTGTTGGTCGGACCATCCACTTCAGGACCGAACAGGAGTTGAGGTTGATCATCTATAAGGTTCACAATATCTGAATGATTTGCTGATCCAACAGTTAAGGATTTCATACCTATATCAGGTTCAATAGTCAGAGCTTTAATCACATGCGAACGGTAAGCTTCTTTGCTCAACAACTCAGAAAGGGGGATGGGAATTTTTACTTTGTCTAATTCCCCTTTGATTCTGAAAGGTGTGGGTAATCTACTTTGGCTCAACAATTATGATTTGTCCACCATGATCTTCTGGCTAGAAGTATCTGGCGGGTTAATTGACGAAACCTCAGACTGCGATGATCTTTTTAGAATAGTAACATTTCTTTTTGTTGGGACTTCAGCATTACCCTTCTCAGGTTTCTTCTCGGTAGAAGGCTCAGGGGATTTTTGGGTTTCGACTGTCTTCCTTGTTTCGGTCACCTTTTTTGGAGAACTTCCGTCTGTCTTTTTACTTCGCAGATTGTACTGCCGATGTACCTCCAAAATATCATTTTCAAATGCCTTCTATTCGACGTCTTCAGCTTCTTCACTTACCTTTTTTTGATTGAGAAGAAAAAGTTCTTGCTCTTCCTGGGTAAGGAAAATAGCTTCGTTGTCATGAATGCCCATGAGTTTTATGTGAGTATCCTCTAGTTCTTCAATTACTTCCTCTCCTTCATCGGCACAATTTTCTTGTAGGGGAGGTCTGATCTGTTGATTAGGACCTCTCTGTTCCCTTTGATCCCTAGGATCTCTTTGCCTGATTTGAGGAGGGTTTCTCCTGAAGTTAGGATTTCGAATTTGAGGAGCTGGTGGGTTCTCTCTAGGAGGGTTTCTTTCGGATACAGCGAGTCTCTCCATCATTCTTTCCATTTCTCTATCCAAGGAATCCAATTTGGAATCAGAAGTTGATGTGGAAGGTTCCTCTTTGATTGTGACTCTCCTCTCTGTCCTCTGTCTTGCCCTTTTTGCCAACAGATTGGCCTCCACACTTATAGCACTTTTCTGCATGTCCTCCAGGGTGGTGGAGTTTCTTTCCCTTAATTGATATGACATATCGACATCAAAACCATCAGGGAGTTTTATCAATGCTAAACCTTGCAGAGGCTTGATATCGGCTGGAATTGCATTGTACAGGTTATTGAAATGGGTGCAGTAATCTTGTACTGTCTCGCCTTGATTTCTTCTGATTTTTTCGCATTCTAACAATATTTGGAGAGGGTTTTTATTTACCTCCCATCTGTCTAGAAAACTCCTTTGGAACGTGGTAAGGTCAAGGATTGAGGCAACGCGTAAACCTTTATACCATTTCTTAACGTCACCTGTCAAACTCTGGGAAACCAATCTCATCTGAATGTCCGCCTCATCTACTTCCTGTAGGTCAAAATAATCATTCATTTTATCAACGTGTTGCTGAGCGCTCAAGGGTCCTGTTCCATTGAACTCTGGAAGTCTCGTTTGATAGTCTTGGGGCATAGCGCGGAGGGGTGCTGCCAACACCAAGGGAGCATATATGGCTGCCATGATAGGTGGAGGGGGTGGGACAATAACCTGGATGATATATGCAATGGTGACAGAAGATGAGGATGAAGAGGGGCTAGCTGGCACAAAGTTAGTGGTTTGAGGTTTAGCAGTGGGAGATAGAACTTCAGGAGTCCAGGGTTGCAAAACGATTGGGTCTAGGATGGTTTCAACCACAAAGCTGTCAGATTTTGTTCTGAATAGGCTTTGTTCAAAGAAAATGTCAAAGTCGAGATCCTGGATGGAAAAAATCTCCTCTGGAAGAGAAGGGGACTTCCGAGGGAGATTATGTCTTACTGAACCTTCAACAATGGTCCTTTTCCTGAGCAACTGTTCTGGATTATCTGTTGCTATTGCAGGTTCTAGGTCAGGATGAGATCGGGTATAAGCTCTTTTGGGAGCCAGATTTCTTTTTAATATATATATATATATATATATATATATACTTTTTAGTTTTAAGAGTCTGAAAATAATATGTACAGGTTTTTAACAACCTCTAAACATTACGTCTTCATCAGATTTGCAATATTTTAGAAGCAAGCTTTTCTTCTAGGGAAAAAGGACATGAGATTTAAAAAATTTGTTCAGTTCTGTTCCCCAGTGGAGTCACCACTATGTTAACGCCCTGCAGATTTCCTAGAGGTTGTCAGGAAAGAAGAAATCTACGAGAGGTAACTTTATCTAACCGCTTCGAAGCTGGGATCTAGCCCTACCAACTTCAGAGAGAGATTTATCTATATGATTTAGATATGTTTCAAATTTAAAATATTAGGCTAGGTAAACAAATAAGTTGGTTTTGTTGTTGTAGTGTTTGTCGGGTTGGCTGAGATAGTTTACACATCCATTGGGCTATGGGGTCCGTATCGTAAGAATGAAATCCAAACCAGAAAACAAAGAAACCTTTCACAGGGTGAGATAATATAATCACTGGATTCTTTTAGTAGCATAAATGAGGAAAATAAAAAAAAGGTGAGAAGGTCCGTTACAATAAAGAAGCAGTTAATAATTTCTTTATCATAAAATTAGGAGAAAAAACATAAAAATATTTCAAAGTGTGAAACAGGGTATACGAAGATAAATCCTGCAACATTCATTACTTTCAAAGATTAGATTTAGCAAACAATGTGATAACTAAGCGAGGATAACATTGAACTTAGGAAGAAAAAACATCACCAGTGAATACACGCAAGAATCCTGTAAAAATGCCTTTGTATTAATGGAAGATCTCTTGAAAAGTATTACAATATGATAGCTCGCGGGGTGTAAAGATCAACCCTCAATACTTTGAAAAGTGAAGTATTTATAACCCAAAATTACAAACGATCCTGTCATTAAAGATCAGGACGTGGTAAATCTATTTTTAGCATAACTAACTTAACAATCTACAGAAATCTAGGAACTGTTTGGTGATGTGTCGCAACTGCATGCTATTTTCTGGGTGAGCCATTAGGGAGGCCTCTGCACAACCTTATCTGACTGGATAGTTGACTGGGCTTGGACAACTCATTTGCTACTCGATCAGGTCACAAATTTATTCCCATCGAAGATGACTGGGAACGCTGAATTTGAGTAACCTTCGGTAGACTTCATCCATTTCTGTGTATTTGGCGAATGTAGGCTTGGTGATGAAGATATATCGGATCTCATGCTGAATGTTGATGTCCAACTGAAGTGCATCTAGGAATGCCTTGCCAATGATGCTTCCTTGAATTCCTGAAAACTTTGAACTATCCTTAGCCACATCGGCTAGTCCCTTTTTGTAGTTTAGGAGTGTCATCAGTTTTTCGTTTATCACCTTTAGACCGGGAAGAACTTTCTTCTGTAGAGCCTCAATCTTGCTGAAAATATTTTGTACCCCTTGGTCCATGCCCTGAACCTTTTCTTCCAGTTGTAGCATCAATCCTCTCTTGGTCAAGACTCTCTTGACCTCAAGGATGGTCTCTCTTCTATCTTCAATTCTCAGTTCTTCCAAATCCTCTCTGGTTTTAGAATTTAGGAACTTGATGATTTCATTAGCCTGTGCGGGCATCTCTCCTAATTCTGATCTGATCTTCTCGATGGTCTGTTTGCTTCCAGAGTTGCTGTAACTCTTGTTTGAGCTGATCCGACACTTGTTTTTCCTTGGAAAATATGATTTGATAAGAAGTTTTGAGTTCCTGAAGGTTCTCAATCTCTTTTTTGAGCCTGCTAATCTCTCTCTCATGCAGGTTCATCTTTTCCATAGATTTGGCCAATTCGACCGTCTTTTCCTGAGACGTCAGTGGATTCGCCGATGGGACTTCTGCTAGTGATGTTGTGCTTATTCCTGAGAGTGGAACTGCACTCAGTGGAATGAATTCCATGGGATTCAACTGTTCTTTCTCTTTCATTAGCTTTTCCATCTCAGCTTCCATTTCTTTCAGTTGTGCATTTTGCTCCATGATTAATTTAAGCATCTCATCTTTTTCTCCTTATGTTTCTGCTATTTCCTTCGCCTGCGAGTCTACTGTTGGGGGCAACTTCAATTGCTTCCTCAAAGACGCTATGTCTACATTTTTATTCTTGATCATATCCTTGACTGCTTTCACATTTGAGGGATTGTACTCGATCTTGAGGACCAGTTCCTCCAATGTCTTGATCCTGTTGTCTTTGGCAAAGGATGATATCTTCTCCAACTTCAACTGTGTCTGGACGTTGTTCAGAGACACTTGTAATCTGGAGGCAGTAGTGGAAGCATGTGCCAGCGTGGATAAAACCATTTCTCCCGTCTACCTGTGTAAATCCATTTGATCGTCAGGATGCACGTCTTTGGTCTGGAATTCAAAAGTGGCCCTTTTGTAATCAGTGATTACCTTTGGGTCTGGTACCTATGTTTGGAGGAATGCCATGTGCATTCTTCCCTTCTCTGTGTCGAATGCCGATAACAGCCTGTGTTGTGCAGATGACGTCTGCTTCCAGAATTGGGCGTATGTGTTGCTGGGCAGAGTCTGATTCTTTTTCTTGATCAGATCATATTTCTCAAAGATACTGAGCTTCAGACCTGTCTTGCCTAGCTGATTGATCGGTGGAGTATCTGTAGGATTCTTTGGTAACACTGTGGTTATAATATGCTTTCCTCTTATATTGAGAAGCGATCGATCAACCTCTATCACTGTAGTAGATGGAACTTCCTTCTCTCCAGTCGGGTCAGGAGCTGTGGTTTTGGGCCTTTTGGTATGCAGTCAAAATTCTTCTAATGAAACTTCAGGGATAGGAGGTGACAAATCCTGCCTAGACCTTTGCTCCTTTGGAGCCTATGGTGTGGTTGTCTGCGATACAGTGACAGAGGTGTCCTGTTGGTCTGTATCGACCAAAGTATTTGGTTCCCATCTTGTCTGATTTGCAAATTTTTCAATC
>WSFP011437861.1:0-20907 GCA_009831015.1 Picea engelmannii
TGTTTGATTCTCAGACGTGCCATTGTTGGTCGCTAGAGCGACTAAATGGTGGTTATTCTCTAGAGTGACCAACTTTCGTCATTAAAACGACTAACCTGGAATGTTGGTCTCTAGAGCGACGAACATTTGGACCCCGAAAAAAAGAGTGTATTTAGTACAAAAAAAGAAAAAAAAAATACGACAAAATTCTAAACCGTCGTAATATTTCGTCGTAATTTGTGCCCAATGTAGTAGTGAAAGGGACCCCATTGCATTTTATTGTTGATAGCGGAAGCCAGAAGAACCTCATCTCAGCAGAGGTCGTCAAACAGTTGGGATTGTTGACAAAACCACACCCACAACCATACAACATCGGGTGGCTTCATTGGGGATGAGATCTTCGTGTCATCCAGCAGTGTCGATTGTCATACGGAATCCAATCTTTCAAGGATGAGGTATTATGTGATGTTTTTCCACTGGATGTCTGTGATGTTCTCTGGGGCCAACCATATATGTGGAAGCACCATGTTGTTTATGAGTCTTGACCCGGTAGTGTCATTGTTACTTTGGGCGGTCATCTCTACAAAATACCAGAGGTAATTCGAATTATTGTCCCACCTAAACAATGTTTCAAGGTAGTATCTCATACTACAACATTCAACTTCTTCACAGTCTGTTCAAAGCGTGAACAAAAGAACACTACTGCAGCCTTAGTCCAAACACCTTATATCCAACAGAAGTAGGTCGACGAGATTGCAACAAAGTGTAAATATTCCTTCTGCACACAAGAATCTCATGTATCCAGACTGCTTAAAAAGGTCCAACCCTTCCAGCCACATGTTCCTGACAACCTTCAACAAGCTAAAATACACAACTTCTCCAACAAGGCAAGCAACTCATCAAGATGCAGATTCAACAAGGACTTTTCCCTCTCCCCCGATCACTCAACATAATGGATACCATTGCTTCCTAAGAAGGGAGGATTGATCCAGGTGGATATCGATGGCCACCCACCTTTTCCAACTGGCTCAAAACAATTTTCTGGCAATTTTGGTAATTTACTATTTTTAGCAGTTTTTAACTTCCGAGGCCATTTTGAGGGCCAAAATGAAGGTTTTTCAGGATTGAGGTTCTCAATGATAGTTTAAGGATTTGATTGAGCCCCCAAAATGAATCTTCTCAATGATACCTTTCCAACAAGCAACCGTGCGCTCTAAACAGAGATTGTATGCCAAAGTTACACCCTCGAGAAGTTGATACACCAAACTACCCAAAATGGGGTCCACAAAACTATTGGCTTTTCATCTTTTGGGGTTAGGGTTTTGGATTTTATTTATGATAAAAAAAGGCCTTTGGATCCTCATTTTAAAATAATCTTCTCATGGATGTGAGTAGCCATCACATCTCTTCTCAGAGATAAGTTGTCGCCATTCTAGTGAGTCTTTCACTTTGTATTTTACAGTCTTTGTACATTTGCATTCATTAATAGAAAATTGTGCATTACTGTATATCTGTGTTTATGGTTGCATCTCTGATACATTTATGTTATAGTATTGGATATCTAAGATATCTCTGTACATTTCTTTATTATATCTCTGCTCTCATTTCGTGCTGAAAATAATCTGGATCACAAACATGTGTTCTGGGTAAAATCATCATATCTTATTCACAAAGGACCCAAATTCAGTGAGACTAGTTGCTTTGGAAAGAGGACATTTTGTAGTAGTTTTGGTACAATTTTTAGAATTATGTATCAAATATTGTGTGTGTGGAATTATGTACAATTTCTCTCTCCTAGTAAGGACAAAAATCTGCAAAGCATGGGGAAGTTACCCTAACTTCCACTTGGCACATCCAATTTTGATCAGACCAGTGCAATTGAAGAGAGGACATATCAGAGTACTAGAGGCCAAAAGTTTAGACTCATAAGGGATGAAATTGTAGAATCACATCATAAGGAAGGTAGATTAGGAGGATAGACTCCAAATTAAGGTTTTGAAAGGTACATAACCTACAATTGGCATAGCTTTTTGTTGGAAGATCGGTTTCTAGTGATTCAAAATTTGTGACAAAGATAGAATAGAGGTGTATTATTATATTATTCTATATGGGTCCAAAAAATATTTCAACACCAATTACACCTCCATAAGTCTCATCTATGAATCAAGAAGAAAACGAGGACATACGCAAGAAGCTATCCAAATTGGAGGAACAACTTAATGATTTGAATACTATGTCAATAACAAGGGATAAGTTTATAAACTCAAAAAGAAAAATTCAAGAAATGGATCAGAAGATGGATGAAATGGAAAATAAGATGAAAAAGAAGATGGATTAAAATAAAGAAGACATACAAAATTCCATGAAGGAAATGAAAAATTCCATGTCCATGGTCTTCCAAGCTTTAGATGAGAGACTCCCTAAAGGAGATATCAAAAGGAAAGGATCTCATGGAAATAAAGGTAGTATTCATGTTGAACAACTTGCCAATAATAATCATTTTTCAAGTGAATTTAACTTTAATAGTGGAGTTAATTATGTTGGGGTCCCTAAAGTCAAATTTCCAAAGATTGAATTAAAGAAGATTGATGGAACATATGTCTTTAACCAGGTGAACCAAATAGAGAAATATTTTGAACTCCATAATATTATGGATGATAAGAAAAAGATTCACATATCAAATTTGAATTTTGAGATAAAACCATATCAATGGTACCAATGGATAGTGAAAAAGAAACCCCAATTTTATCATTATACTTGGGGTTTATTTACAAGAGACTTAGAAGCATAATATGGGAAAGTTTGGGAACATTATTACTTCAGTCAATTGACAAGAATCAACAACTCTCTCTTTATTAAAAAATACTTTCAAGAAACAAAGACATGGGATGTTGCATCAACAACTTGCGTATGTATGTGGGTTTTCTACTGTGCAGAGTGTGTATGTACGTGGGCTGACCCAAAACAAGGCACGTACACCTTTGATACTTTTCAAAAATAAAAATACAAGGAAAAATTATAGGGCAGGGAAAGATGGCATGCACCTTGCAGGTGATCATAAATCCTAAAAAGACTTAGTAAAATTCACTGAAACTCAAAAAGGCAAAAAAGAAAACAATCAACAACCCAAAAAACTCCCTAAAAACCTTAGATAGCCTCCCTAGTGGATTCGCCAATTCTGCTAGTGGGAAAATCCCCCTACAACTATACCAGGGTTTAGGATATAGACAGAGCAAATGACCTCCTAAAACTCAATCTAGTTTCTACACTACCCCAAACATACCAAAATAAATGAACATAAAACGGTATAAGAGAAGATCGGTAATTGTACCTTTTACCCAACGTCTGGTGATGATCTCCTGAAGCTCTGTAGCTCCAAAGGCTGCAAATCTCCTCCCAAAGCTGACTTGCATCCAAGACTAGGAAAACAAGGCTACAAGCATGTTATTTCTATTTATAAATTAGGGTTAGATATCAAATGTTATGTATAAATCAAAGAAAAGACACAAAACATCATCATTTCGGACAGGGAAAAGAGATTCTTTTATTCATTGATCAAAGATTGAAACTTACAATCCTCGCAGGACACCATTCCACAAACCTGGTTCGAGCTCATATTTGCAATGCTCCAAGTGCACCTTCAATAAGCCTCTTCTCACAATCTGCTAATCACCTCAAGGGAAGGGAATGGATTGAATGGAAGAAAAGGGGCTGAAGAGGGAATGTTGAGGTAGTAACTCACAAAAGGCTACAGATGCTTGGGTAAGGAAAGGAAGTGAAATTGGGCAGAGTTTCACCGTTCTAATGCTTGGTTGTGGAATGAGACCCCAAGACCTCCTTTATATGACAAAATGATGGTTATTCGGTTGGGGGACGGGCTATAATAGGTGAATTCATTGGAAAACCTCCAATAACCCATAAATTCCATTGAATCCTTACAAATTTTTAATTTTTGCAACTTTTGGAGGTATACACAGACTGTTTAGTGTGCAACAAGCGTATGTATGTGGGTTGTCTAGTATGCAACAAGCGTATGTATGCGGGCAGTAGTGAAGCATGGCGCGTACATGCTCTAAAAATTGGTTTTTTAAGTAGAGCTCCTCAACAATGATTTGGTAAATTATGTAAGAAAGAAGGCCAATGCCATGTATGCATGAGTAGGGAATTTTAGGGTTATAACAAAACCCTGCAGCCACATATGATCATCAAGCACTTTAGAATCTGCAAAAGGTTGGAACATAATGTTTCAATTCCATCATACAAATTTCAATGAAACACCATAGGTCAAGAAGCATCATGAATACATAAAAGATCAAAATGAATAATCAACCTTCATCAAAGAAAATTATCAATCATGATCAAACCCCCAACTCCCTCAAGGTAGATAAATAATTAACATTAAGTTCAAGTAGTAGAGGATTAGGCATTAGAATTCAAATTTTAGTAGGGGGGCCTTTAATTTTTCTTGTAAAAGAAAAATCAAAGGGGGGTTGTTGATGCCTCAACAAGGTCATTTTACGTTCAGAGATACATCTTATGAAAGTTAGGGATTTTTACTAGCCCTGAAATCAATCTCAAATGAGTCATTTTGAGAGTTTCATTATAAAACAATTTTGGTGATGTTTCAAAATGTGAAATTCTTAGGATCCTAAGGAGACATACATAAGTTCTTGTGATAAAAAAATTATATTTTTGATCACTTCAAGTTCTGATATATAGGTTATGGAAGGAAGGGGTATTTGACTATTCCTATAACTAGTCTCAAACAAGTGTTCTGGGTAAGACAATCATATCTTCTTAAGTGAAGATCAAAATTCTATGAGACTAGTTGCATTGGAAATAAAACAATCCATATTTTTTTAGGTACAAATTTAAAAATCATATCTAAAATATTGGACATGTGGAATATTGTACAAGTTTTCTCTCTAGAAAATACCCAAAATCAACATTTTTTGGGAAATCCACCATAACTTTTACTTGGTACATTAAAATGTGGTCAGGCGTAGGGAATTACAGAGAAAACATAACAATGTAGTACACACCAATTTTTCAGAATTAGAAGGGATAAAATTTCAGAGATACATCAGAAGGACGGTCAACCATTTAGAAATTCTCCAATGTAGGGTTTTAAAAGGTACGTTAACTTAAAACTACCACAACTTTTGATTGGGACAAAATCCATTGGAAAGAGAAAACATATGACAATATAATAATTATATTGGACAATTATTTCTAATATAATTTAGGCTGTAAGTTGATAATTTTGGTTAGACCTCACTTAAGAATTAATGGCAATACTTAGATTTATAGGAGATGAAGATAAAGATGAAATCAATCCCGTGGAATGGTTGATGATGGTAAAATAATATTGTAATACTCTGTGGAAAGTATTAATTTTGATGGTGTAGCTTGGGAATGGTGGATAGGTATTGATAAAGATACTATGCACAACATCACTTGGAAATCATTTGAATAAATTTTCTCAAAAAATGGATCAAATACTTAAAAATGGAGGACATGCATGAAATTCAAGTGAAATTAAAGGAATAAAAAGAAATAGTTTCTAAATTGTAGAAGGATATTGAAGAGCTAAGAAAATATATTATAAATGAAAATGATGAGTTTGCCAAGATGCAATCCCTTAATAAATCACTCATCAAGGAGGTTAGGAACTTAAAACAAGGAAAGTGGGAAAATGATGAGTCAAGGGAAGAATTGAAAAATAAAGATGAAGACATATGTTGATTACGAAACCATAATGAAAAACTATTAGATGAGGTTAAGCGACTGAAATAAGACAAGAAGAATTATCAAAATCAAGAAGAAACAATGATCTTGGATGAATAATATACCAAAATACTTAAAGGGTAAATTTGCAAGAGTGTTGAGGAATCCCTAAATATGGATTAGGTAAAATTAGAACTGCAATCTTGAATTGAAGAAGGACATTAGAATTTGATAAATGGGGTGACACTGCAACTTCAAAAGGAGAAAGAAGACAAGATTCAAGAAGGTCACTAGAAGATACTTGAATACATTGAACTTCATCTAGAGGATGTACATGCCAAATATGATGGTATTACCTCCAAGGATAGAACAATAAAAGACCAAGAAAAGAGGATAGAGGATGCAATTGTCTCTGAAAAGAAGATATATGAAATACATGTGCAGAGTGAAGGAAAAACACCAAATGTGAAACCATATCGACACCCTCATTACCAATAAATATTTCAAGGAAGACAAGAATGTGGATATCAAAATTATCAAGGTAAAAGATGGAATACTTATCAATATTCATGGAATAAGGCATCCTAAAACCACTCTTCAACAAGCTATTATCAAAGTCCAACAACCACTATAAATTGGAGAAGTTGCAACAACAACACATGGAATCAAAGGAAATAAAATTATGCAACCACTAGCTACCAAGGATTGAGACAAAAAATAATTGATTTTGGATGGTTAGATCATCATCAATGGAATGAAGAAAGAAGGAACATGAGAAAATCATATTACTTGATTTCATCACATCTGAAGCCTTTAATTGCAAAGATTTGAGTACAAAGCTTTTTGAAGGAGGGTACTATGTTATCACCCAAGGGGTTCATATATGGGGTTAAATGTATATGATATGATCACAAGGGGGGGCATATATGGGGCTAAATGTACATGTAATGTGTAAATGCATAGGTAATAAAGTTATCTTAATAGTAAAGGGGCCTCATGTGTAGTGTGTCAATAGGTATATATAGAGATCATGTATTGATTATTGAGGAGATGTGAATTGTGAAGTATGAATCTATTTGGATATTTGGAGGAGGTTATCCTATTCTTTAAGGAGTTATTTTGTAACTCATCTCTCTTATCTATATTGGAGTTGTGCTCCATGCTCATATTGGTGTACTTGGTGTGTATTTTTGGTTTATTTTAATATTTGAATCATTTGGTATGATCATGTGTGACTTCCATTCAAAATAATTGAATGGAGTGAGGATTATTTGTCGGGGCCGATCCATTATAGTTGTTGTGGTTGATCTTGATGCGACTTCTTCTTGCAAAAGAGTGTGTTAAATCCTAGATTCCAACATGCTCTGATACCATGTAATAATTCATGATCACCCACAAAGAGATCAAGGAGATATATAAATGTAAAGAATAACAACACTCGTATCAATTTACAAGAAATAAATACTAAAAAGAGAATATTAACGCTTGACGCCCATAAGAAAAATACCTAATAACTTCATTACATTTATTTCATTGACCTACAATGTGAGTATATATAAGATATTTGAATCCTCTATAAGGAAATTCGAATTGCATAGTGCATGAACCTAATTAGACTTAAATTAGAGATTAAATGCCATAATTTAGCTATATAATCTATAAATAGTTACTTAACTAACCTAGGAAGTCAAGTGATGATTCCGTTACCCAAAAATATGGATCTAATATATGAATAGATCATAGAAAATATAAAATAGATAAAAATAGTAAAGAGGAGTTACTTCCTTCCTTGAATCTAGGGATGAGGTTCCTAAAATAACTATAGGAACCAAAACATAGCATATAGAATCCCAAAATAGATAGCAAGATGCTAAAATCAAGGAAGAGAGTGAGAAGACACCTCCATTGGATAAAAATATCAATACCATAGGTAAATACCATTAGTTTCCAAAACCATGGGCTCATAAACTACCATTGGTAAATTCCACTTTTATATTAGGTAGATTCTCCCTAAAATCTAGGGATAGAGCGCATGCATGGCTCACTTGGTCAAAATTAACCAAATTTTTACCATTAGACTTGTGAAACCTAGATCTAGTGACCTAGGTTAGAGATTGAGGCTAAAGGAGATGAGAATATGCTCTATTAGTCAATTATTTGGAAATAAATCCAGATCTTTAATTCGAAGGGGAATACCATCATTTTGGGAAGAAAATGGTAATTTATTTTCTGAAGAGGTTTATAGTGCATTATTGCTTCATCGAAGAAATGATGTACACAAATTTCAAGATATGTAAGGACCACTAAGGGACATGTTATAATTAACACTAAAAGGACATGTTATAATTGATAAGCTATTAGAATATTTTGAATTGTTATCAGAAGTCAAAATGGTACTCCAAAGACTCTCTTCCCTATCCTATGATCACTATACTTGGTTAGATATGGAAACAAGGAAAATGTTGAATTTTACCTATCCAATAGAACAAGAATGGAAGTATATTTCTAGCTTATCAAGAAAAGGTCCCCCTCCTTCGCAATGTGCCTCTTCATAAGCTCAAGCGAGCCAGAGGAGATGAGAATGAGTACAATTGGAATTTGAGTATATTCATTTCTTTGTAGAAATTCATGGGAAGAGCATAATCAAGATCTAATTTTAGAACCACTTCCCCACTAATCAAGAAGTTGTTATGAATAAGACAAAGTATAAATATGAAGGAAAAGGAGGACCAAGGGATCATCAATTTTCTAGAGAGAAACAATGTGTCCATCCTTGAAGAGTGAAGATCACAAAGAACAACCTAAAAAATCAAGAAGAGAATCATGAGTTGTAGTTCGGAAATATTTTAAGATTTGGTCATTCAATATGTATCAATATGTAATTACTCATAGTTATTGTGATTTTCTATTGTGTTTCAAATACTTTTGCTATCACTTTATCCCTTTTTTTAAGTTTATTAATAAAATCTCGAGCTTTTGAAAAGTTGGTACAACTTCCACTATAGTCAATATTTATGTGGTGATTTGTGTATGATGCCTACCTATATTTCTTGTGTAATGATGATAATGTTTTCATGACCTGAACATAATCACAATGAGCCCTAGTATTTTTCTTTATTGCTATTGAGTGGTTCAAATAATTCTTATTTACTGTATCATTTTGTTCTAGGTAAAATTACTAAGATATTGAGTTTCATAGTATTTCAGATAAGCTTTGTGTTGGTTTCTGAACTCTTATTTGATGAGTATGCCTTTCCTCTATTTGTGTTAATATTTATTCAAGTTTTGAATAACTTGGCTCAAATTATTGTAATATCTTTTTAATTCCTCTTATCTTTCGCCCTAAAAATCCAAACTGTCTGATACATTGAATGTGGTGCCTTAAGGCCCGTAAGATTTTGCTGGTTATTTTTCCCTCTGGTTTTTTGAGATTTTTTTCCACAAGATTTACGAGAAGAGAGAATAAAAAAATCCTGTTTTATTGAGCCACTAGACTGCTCCAGTTAATATTTATTGAAATATTAATTTTGGATGCCATGGAATGGTTCCATAGCCAAAAACATCTCAAGGAACAACAATTTGTAATGGAAAAGGTTGAGAAAGAAGAATGTCATTTAGGGGATTGACAAAAGATGAGATACAAAAGATGGTGAGAGAGGTTGAGATGCATGCTCACAAGGATTGGGAAAATAAGTTGTTAATAAATATTCTTTCTTAAAAACATAACATCAATTCGACCCCTCTCTTGGTGTCTTCCATAAATTAATATGATAGGAGAAAATTCTACTTGGCATATTGGAATGGAAGTCTATCATCTTTTTCCCAAGGTTTCCCAATAATAATCCCTATCACCCTTGCAATGTTATCTATATCCACATGAAACTCTTACCCTCTCATCATGGCAATTCATCCATCATATTTTCCTATAGTAGTATTATTCCTAAAACCATGGGAAAACTCCATTGTTAATTCATCATCAAAGCCTTGCAATTCGGTTCAATATTCAAGCAATTGGGCCTAATAGATAATCCCCACATCATTAAGGTTACTAAGTACAAGAATCATATCTATGGGTTCTCCCCCCATGTTTATTTTCTAACTTCTTGAGTATTTTTCATAACTATTGTTCTTACTACAATTTCCCTCTTTGACCTTGGGAACATTGGAACTCTTCAAAAATGAACTCCCCATGTGGCAATGACACTTTCTTTTCTAAAAAACCAAACTATAATAACACCCCTAAGAATGAAAACAAATTCAAATGAATCTCTTATGCAACTCTTTTCTTGAAAAATGAACTTACTTTACTTCCTTGGTCATGGTTCAATGAGTTGAGCAACTCTCCCTTCCTATATGAACTATGCTTCTACAAAAACAAATTCACCTTCCTTGTACATGCTATGTTTCTCCTTGGAACATTGAAACTGCTTCTATTGTTCAATATCATGGTAACCATACTATTTTTCCTAAGATAAATGAGCTTACTCCTCTTGTGAGGGTTTTGAGCATAGCCATTCTTTGTTTCCTAATGTTGGGAGCTCAATTTGATATGGAGGTGTAGAGGTTTGTATAAAGTCACAAAGGAATTAAAATTACATATTGAAGAACAAGTTGGATATACCCTACCATATGATGATTACAATTTATTGTGTCAACATTCTCGCACCCTTTGATCATCTCTTTTGATTTGGTAGATTCATTTCCTTTCATTGATTGACTTTTAATGTCATGTTATGATATTATACTCCCCCCTCAAGTCGATGTTCAATAATGTTGTTGAAAATGGACTATGTATTAAATGGGAGAACTAATAGTTATGGAAGATCATGAGTATTGTGTGTGACCACTATATATGACATACAAATTAAACAAATATAATGACTTAAATCAAAATGATTGTAATGATACATGATTTCTATCATATTTGAGATGATATGTGTTGAAATCATGGAAGAGACTGATAATTGATTGATTTTTTTTAGATTATTTCCTTTCCTTTAATCTTTGGCATGGATTATAGAGTGTTTGATTTCATGTTTATATATTATGTAGTGAAACTACTATTCATAGTGGACCCTTAGTTTGTAGAAAACCCTAATTTTTTGCAAATGAATAATTTTATAGACAATTATGGATTTAGAAATCTATAGGATCTTGTAAATCAATTCGTGGCTATAGGTAGAGAATTATTTGGAACTTCAGATATTTTAGTATGTCGCATTTCTATAGCTTGAGAATTTTGTAAAAGCATTTATTTTCTTTGATAGCTCCTATAGGATGCCAACTATGTAGCAAAGTTGAAAACATTGTCTTGGACTATAAATTGAGATGTTTATAGAATATGTATATTAGATTTTAGTGTGTAAAGGATGTCATATATTCATAATTTAGGAAAACATATACATAACTTGGATTAGAATACAAACTTTTTTTCCTCAGGAAAAAATCGTAATTTTATTCATATTAAGATAAAATTACATTTCGTATATGCATTTAAATATTTTTGTCATGTTCAAAAAAGAGAGGGAAATAACAACTTCCCTTTTGGAATCTACTTGATAGAATAGATGATTTTAGGGGCTAAATTTCTCCAATGGGCTAAGTTTCCATGATTTTCCCCCAAAAAAGATTTGTTAATTTCCATTTTTTCTAAAAACGATTCGCCCAAATTCCATATAATCAAATTATTTAACCTTAAAAATTGCCAAAATTTTATAGAAACTATATAAAATCCTTAGAAATTTGAATATTTTTACAAAACTATCACCAAACATTTTACATTTTGCATATTAAGGACTAGTAATATTAGCCCAGGTTTCTACATTTTAATATAATTTTCCATCCTTAAAATTATCCCTGCTTGATAGTCTAGAATATTACAAATGTTGGCTTCCACAAGGGAAAAAAAACTTATCTCTGAATGACATTCAGAGTTCTAAACATAGATTTCTCAAAATGGTTTTAACAAATTTCCATCCAGATAATCAAAATACATCAGTAACCCCTCAAATATTTGATACATCAACAACACTATATACACCACCCATAATAAACTAACAAAAAGTGGGATGAAAATATTCAGAGTGTTGGATATCCTTGATCTCTTGAGTATTCCATTTTCCATCTCCAGCTGTAGACCAGCCTTTGAAATTCCATCCACTTCTCCAATTCTTTCCCTATAGGTGTGATGACAAAACATTGAGTTAATTTGTTTTTTTTTTTTAAATTGAATCTCATCAAATATTGGCCTAGAAATATAGTGATACATAACAAGTAATACAAATTATGTGAAAAATAGCAGTGAACAAAACCATACCTTCTCTTACCAAAAGAAATAAGTAGGAAATTTCAAAATTAGTTCTAAAATATATAGATCACAACTAAGATCAAAAGAGTTTCCTAATGTATAGTTGGAGATGATTCACCTTGTGTCATGTTCCTCAAATTTCTAATGAATGGGGATGAATGCAACTTTTGCATATGATTGTCTTCTCTCATCTTTTACCAACCTGCCCAAAGGAAATCATTAATATGTAAGTAAGAAACCGTGTTTATAAAATGAAGAAACATACATAAACTATAAAATTATCACCCTTCTTTTGTTGTGAATAAAATATAAGTCTTCCTCAAGGCTTGATTCCTCTTTGAATTCAAGGTGTTTTCTAACTTCAAACAAAGTACAATTTTCTTCCATGGATAATGTTTTTAAATAGGCAACATCCTTAAAAATATCAATGGATTTTAGAGGAGAATGGGTGTCATCGTTGTTGTCTTGGTCTATTGGCATACAAATCCAACCCATGTTATCCCTTATCTGCCTAAAACATCGAAACTTAAAAGAAAAATACAGAATTTGTCTTGGTATTGAATATCTACAAGTTAAAGAGTTTGAAAAAATAGTTGGAAATTTATGTCAAACATTATGAAAATCAAAGAAAAGGAAAAATCAAAATTGTAAAACATTACCTAAAACGAAGTGTCTCTACACTCAACACACGTTTTAATTGATTTCCATTCACAAAATGTAATCTTGTATTCCATCTAAAGTAAAACAAGTTACATAATAACATGTCAAAGGGGTTTGTGCAAGAATATGTCTTCTTATTAATTTAAATCGAGTCCTCTTCCTTGAACACTTCAGTAAAAACAAAAAGTGGTAAGTGCATACCAAAATTATTGCATGCACCACCTTTTTCCCACATACCAGATTGAATTTGAAGAACTAATTTTGAACGTATGCAATAAATTAATGTTAGATTAGAATTTGGTAAGCCAATTTCACAAAGTGTGGGAAACTTGGCTTCTTCAATTCATCCTACCCTTTTACTACTTGGAAGAAAGTAATCATATTTATAAAACTAGATCCATTCTTCCCTCTATGACGTGGAATTCTTTCCCTCATGGAGATCTCTCCTATTTTTGAATGAAAAACACACAAAATATTGGTAATACTCTCCTAGGTTGTCATTCTTGAAAATTAGAAATGAAAATACGTACACATAAAATATATAAACCACATTAAGAAACCATTTAAGCTAGGGCATTCATACTACTCGAATGCAAAATTAGAAAAAATATTCAATGCTTATAAAATGACGAGCCTTTACAATTTAGTCCAATTTAAGGAAATTTTTCTTATTTGGAAACAAACTCTTTGAGGATGTCCTTCCACTCATACACATGAGTTATGAGAACCTTATCCACTTTTTTCATCATGTTGGCTCCTCTTAAATTCCCTTACTACACCTTTCTAATGGGATTTTAAATCATCTAGTCTTCTTTTATTTTCCCAAATTTGATTCCTTGATGGATGCAAAGTAACCCAAGATCTAATGGACACTGGTAACATGATCCAATTATCCATTTCATCCTTTGCATTCTCAACTATAATAGTTTACAACTTTCCTGAAGATCTATGAGTGCCCATTCTATGGCAAGAAAGATACAAAGGATCCATAGGAAAAATAACAAGAAATTCAATTCAACAACATTGCAAAGTAACTAAAATGGAATTCCTATATATCTTGATGTTTAAACTTATTCTTCTTATAAGAAGTGGTAATGAAAATTCAAAGCTGATTTATGTCCATGTTCAAGTGACAACTAATTGTGTATTTATTATGTACATTGTTGAATATCAACCAAAATGTCTATGATCAAATCAGTTTCGACCTCCTCAACAATATGGTTATCCAAGAAATATATAAGTGTCAACATGGTGCTAGGGGTTTGCAGGAAAATCTCCACTCATGTGCCACCACCTCTGTTTCGGTATTTCACATTGGAAGTTGTCATAGACCAATGGTTGAATGATCGAATTTGTGACAAACTATTTATGCTCTTTTTTAGACACAGTGATTGCACATTATATATGAATTCTAAGAAAAACCACCAAATTGAAGGGCTTTGGTTTTTGCACATCTCATGCCCCAATAATAGAATCCAAAATGCATCAATAAATGTAATACCAACATCTTACACCAATATCTATAAGGGATGCACCACAATATCAAATTATGTTCTTTTCAACATGAAAATAAAATTTTCTCTTAAATCTATAGACCCCATTTGTAACATCCCATACTATTGATCACACGTATATTTGACTTATTCTTTGAGGACACTTGTGTGCAAGTGATCCTATTATGGTACATTATGATTATGTTTTGATTATGAGTTATATAGGATGATGATGATGTATTATAATTTATATGTTACTTTCAGATGTATATTGTATTGACAAATATTATTGACAAGTTCTCCTGAGTGTGTAAGACACATGACAGGTTATGGATGTTGATGGCATCAATAGACTTCCTTGGACTCTAGATCGATTCAGGGAGTGGATTGCATTTTGTTTTAGTATTTCATTTTACGCACATGTGATATATGATTGATTACAGTATGATTTATGTATATGGGTAATTGACATTGTTTTTGTTAGTGGATGGAGACTTGATGATGCTTGTTAATATGACTCACATAAGGAGTAAAGGGGTCATGCAAAGAAACCAAACATTTGAGGGAGAGGTGTGGTAGTGTCCTTGTCACAACCTACTAGCACTCCCACCATGACTTGAACTGTAGGTTAACAATTACCTAGTTTGGGAGGTCCACAATGCCGTGAGGGTGGACTGAGACGGTCGCTCATGAAGAATTCTAAGGGGTGCGCAATAAGGCAGAATCCTTATTCCTTGGAAGCCCTTAGTCTCTCACAAGGTCGACCGAATGGAGTGTTGACTCCAAGGGTTGAACAAACTTCCAAAACCAGTAAAAGGTAAGTGGCACCCTTGGAGCATGAAGGTGCGTCTTGAAGGGCAAATCGTGTAATTAAAATGTGAGTCAATAAATCTAGATGGCCTAGAGAATTAATAAAATACTTAGACCTTGATAAGAAAGGGTATTAATTAATCAGTAAATAATAAACTTAGAAACAAAACCAGAGTTTAAGCCTAAATATAGACTAAGTCTAAGTCTAAATTTAAATGAAGGACTAAATAAAATGTGAAATAAGTTAAAATATTTGAGATAAAATCAAACTCTAGGGAAATAGGGAATAAAATTTAAAGGTTGGGAAAATTTGCACATGTGTGCATGAAAATAATACAATGGATTTTTAAAATAGAAATAAATAAAACATGAGAGAATAAGTGTACACATATAATAACATCTTGAGTCAAACTACCACTAAGTCTAACTAATAGAAGACTCATAATATAACTCTCACTAATATCTAGTTAGGGGACACTCATTAAATGAGAATTTGGGGAACAAAGGGACAACTAAGAGAAAAAATAGGAACACATTGGGGAATGTGAGGGAAAATAGATTTTAGATAAAATAAAAAGGGTAAATACAAGTGCGATGAGAGAGTGTGACACATGTGTTGGGTGAATAATCATTTAATTTAATTATTAAAAATGATTTAGTTTTCATGTGGACAAGGGTCATTGAGAATTATTCTATAAAAGAAATGGTGTAGAAGGGAAAATGATCTCACTTCTTCTTGGTAGTTATGCTACCAAAATTTTTTTGGACTGGTTTTTACTTGTGAGAGTTGGGATTCCAAGCTTGTGGAAAAGAGTGGAAGCTCTTCCTTGCGAGGAAATATTGGGAGCTATTTTGTTCTGGTTTCTGTGCTTGGCCCCTTTACAGCTTGGGGGGCTAAGGGGGAAGAAGAGTACCATAGCATTGGCTGGGAGATACCGATGAGCCCTTCAGTGGATTGACAAGCTTGGCGAGGAGTAACAAAGGTTTTGTTATCTCCTGGTAATTTCTCCCAACTGTGAGAGGAGAATTACAAAGGGAGCATACAAACCACTTTAGAGAAGGAAGCTAGCCCTTCCAAACTCAAAGGGTAATCCCTCATGAACATCTCAATCAAAAGTGAGAGGCTATGTATTAAGAACAATGACTAGATCAATAATAGGAATAGAATTTTAAAAGGTGGGGTTTGGGAAGACAAGGAAAACAATCATTGGGCATGGAGTCTAATGATTTACTTTTAGCTAAAACAATGACTGGTGGTAGGTTCCTTAAGGGACAAAGGCAAGATGAACACTTTTATACAGGGATTTTAAATCAATAAGATATGGTGGAAGAGTAAAGAAAAAAAAATAATCAAATGAAGAACACTAACTAAGTGAATTCTTCATATGACCGAAGATGACTGCAATGTAAGACTGTAGGATGTTATGTATTGAGCATCTAAGGATGAATTCAAAACACACAACCAAATGATAAAGCATTAAAAGATAATTGAATTGGATCATAAAGGAAATGAATTCAAAAGATTATCTTCAAAACACTAAAGGAAATGAACGATATGAAATTGTGAAATGGAAGTGATCATAGATAAGAAAAAACTAACTGCATACAAACATTGCCATGAATCTCTATTTTAAAAAACTTATACTTCTACACTTTAGTATTAGATGAAGCTAGAAAAAGATTACAGCACCCATAAAGACTTCCTTTGGTCCAACCCGTCTCTACTCCTGTACCATGAAATATATAGCACTATAGGTCCTTTCCATCTCACCAATTCTAAATCCAACCCCTTTCCCAAAATATAAACAATTACAAATAAAAAAATGTCACGTTTTAACTGATTTCCTGCTTTTCAGGAGGCAAAATTCTGAAAAATAGGATTCAAAATGCCACTTTTAATTCTCAAACTAAAATAGTTGTGTAAAATCTGAGAACAATTTTTTTTAGATAATATTGTTCTAAAGAAAAACATCTCTCGGTTTCTTTAAATTCATCTCAGCTTTCCATAATACGTGTTGCAAAAACATGTCTCAAACAAGAAATCATGAAAACTGAAAAATAGGGCTCAAAGATTCCTTCGAATCTCCCAATCCATGACACATGTGTGAAAAATTAAAAAGGTTAATGTTCTTGGGTCCGTGCTCGACAATAAACTTCTTTTAATTTTGAAAGTTCATCCTGGTTCACCCAGAAATCATCCTGGAAGCAAATGTCTCCTCATAATATATTCCATCCACCTGAGAGAATCCTCTAGCAACAAATATTGTTTTGTGCCTCTCAATTCTCTCGTAAACTATGTGTTTGATATTGTAGATCCATTTATAAGTCACTGCAGACTTCCCCTCAGGTCTCAAAACAATATCCCACACAAATCGAACCACATTGAGATCAATTACCATTACATCTGAGACATGGTGCAGAGGAAAGAAGTATTGGTGCAGTACCTTCCTTCCTCTGCACATTGAGATCAAGTACCATTACATCCGAGACACGGTGAAGAGGAAGGAAGTATTGGTGCAGTACCTTCCTACAGATGAACAGGTTGTTGATGTTCTTAGTAAACCAGGACAAATTTCAAGTACTTCCATGACAGACTTGGCGTGGTAGAGAATGCCTCCCTCATTGAGAGGTAGTGTTGATGTTTACATCTTCCCGAGACATTCTCCAGATCGTACTCCTCTGTGACTGAGTTGAGTTGAGTTGTGATGACACTTATCTGAGAAGGGATAAGTGGGTCACTTATCTGAGAAGGGATAAGTGTGGTTGGGCTTATAACCCAACGTCCCTTGTGGAGAGCACATGAGGACATGTCAAGGGAATTGACCCTTGACGTCACACACTATGGGAGTTGACCCTAGTGTTTCTAGAGGGTGTAGCCTCTAGAACTCCACATGGAGTGCAATGTGTGACAAACTTTCTCTAGATCATACTCCTTTATGAATTGAGTTGAGTTGATCTGTGAGGACACTTATTTGAGAAGGGATAAGTGCATCTGGGCTTATATCCCATTGTTCCATGTGGAGAGAACATGAGGACATGTTAAGGGAGTTGACCCTTGACATATCACACTATGGGGAGTTGGCCCTAAGTGTTCCTAGAGGGAGTAGCCTCTAGAAGTCCACATGGGAGTGCCATGTGTGACAAACCTTTTGTTACTATGGTGGTTGCGTACCATTGGCAGAGACTATGTGTCTCTCGATAATAGTTGTGTACTACTATGGAAAGATACCTCCCTAGCTAAGAGGGAGTGTTGATGCTTCAACATTAGGAAGAACTTCTCCTAGATTGGGCTGTAGACCAAGGGAGATAGGATACATTTATCATAAAGGTGCACTTGTGGTAAATGGGCCTAGACGTAGTCCTTCCTTGATCATGACAAGGAATAATATGGACTTGAGGTGCTTGAAGTGATTTCCATGTGTCAGTTAGCATCAAGATGACATTCACTCATAGGTGTGTGCCCGTGGTGAAAGATCCTGGTGTGGTCTTTGTCCTAGTCATGGTGATTTGACAAGGAAGAATAAAGACTCAAGATGTTATATGATATTGCATGTGGACCCAGAGTGAGCCTAATCTTAGAGAGAGATAATTGGCTTAGAGGGAGAGCTGTATAAGGAGTTTTTCCTCAGTTCAGGTGGGAGAGAGACGTCTCCCAAGACTGACAGACAAGTGTCATGAGTCTGGGGTGAAGTTTGTATACTTCAAAGACAAGCTTGCCATGATGCATAATGTATCCCTCGTTGAGAGGGAGTGTTGATGTTTAAACAACATCGGGAAGACATTCTCTTAGAATAATAATGAACAATATAATTATTGATTATTAAATATCATATATAATAAGTAAATGATAATAATAAATAGTTATTGATTATTCAAGGGACACATCCTCTCATGGATGGTCACCATATGTTCCCTATATATGGAACACTCATCATTGTAATAATATATCGATCTTATCTCATCTCATATGAAGAAAAACAACATTCGAAAGGATGCAAAGGATGAAAGTTTCAGCAGTTCTATAACAGAGTGTTTGCAACACATTTTGCAGTGCCAATATGAAAACCAACCAAAACCCATTTCTCAACCCTAAAACATAATGAACACTCTCATGGAGTACCAGGTGGATCTAGGATTGATGTTGACATATTTGAATTAACACAAAAGTGTCTGCAAGCTCTCCAACCTCCAACTCACTTTCGCCAGCCAGTTCACAACAATTTTCGTAGCGCCTGTCTGAAAACGTCAGTTTTTGCAGCGCTGAGCTAGGAGCAATTCGAAATCCCTTAGCATGACAAAACAATAATGATGGAAATGAATGAATATTGTGTTATTGGAATCATATGCAGGATCAATTTCTCTTGCTTCATAAAAAATGTTGAAACTTGGTGCTTGAGGAAGTTGGCACTGCAAAATATCCTAATTCACCAGTGCTACAAAATAGACCATAATAGCATAAAAATAACCAAATTTTCTAGTGCAAATTCCTGTGCCAACAGGTTCGATGTAGAATCAATGGATTGATGCTTGAGAGATTCTCTAAGAGGAAAATTGACGGCTTCCAGTGAACTGTAACTTTTTATTGTGCATTGATTTTTGTATCATTATATGTATATTAAGAATTGAGAATCTATTGGTCCTTATAAATGAAAAAAAAATGATGTTTCTTGGGTTTAAATTGGGTTTAAATTTTGGGTGTTACACCATTATGATAAAAAAAATTCAAAATGATATAATATTTCCTTGTACTCTTGTTCATTAGTAGGCCCAATGTTGTGATCCTTATCATAGAGGCTGAAGACATGGAATGTACATTGCATGGTGATTGTAACACAATATCTCTCCATCCCTTTTTTCAAAAGACAAAAATTGCATTTTAATTTGAAAATGAGAATACAAATTAGATGCTTCATTTTCCAAAGGCACTGTATAGGTCACCTAAGGAAGAACTAAAAGCACTTCTCCATTTTCTCATATTTTCTAGGTAAAAAATAACCATGAGACCTCAAAATTTTAAAATAAGTTATTGAATAAATCCCATCAAACTACGTTGTAGCAACATTAAAATCAATATATTCCCAATAGTATGGAATATATAAAGATTACATACCTTAAAAAAATATATAACACAAAGATATGGAATTATAAATAAGAAGGAGATGCATGATCAAACCGAGAGTAGGACAGATCTAATGAGACATGGTATGCTTTGATAAGAAAGTAATTCACTAGGTTTGGCACACCTTATATCTTCCTCTTTCGGTCATTAGGTCATGCACATGCTTACCATGAGGTTGGGTTAAGACTAGGTAAACACTTACCATCTCATGGATCTATTGTGCAAGGATTGAAGGTTTCACAACCGTAAATCACCATAAACATGAAGAAAATAATATTGATCATACCTTTCCCCTTTTAGCTGAATTGGAAGGAACTCATAGTTTTTGGTTCAATGATGACTCGTTCTCTGAACAAGAACATATAGGGATTTTACCTCCCTTCCATCTGACCTCCTCTAAGGTGAAAATGATATGAATATCTCTTTGTTGATTCTAGTTTCAACTAGCTTCACCAAGATTCATTCTAGCTTTAGATCCATTGCATTTGATAGAGTTGATTGAGTAGCAGTGGGACCAAAGCATCCAAACCTAAGAAGAGAAATTATGGATGATTCATTTATTCTAGAGAAAGGAGGAAGAAGGGCCAATGAACCTTGTCTATGAATTGATGTGCAAAGTGATCTACTGTGAAGGAATTTGAAAATGTGCAAGGCCAAGGGAACTGTGTCTACAAATTTCTATGCACAGTTATCTATTGTGAAAGAAATTGAAAATCTTCTAATATATATATATATATATATATATATATATATATATATATATATATATATATATATATATATATATATATATATATATATATATATATATA
>WSFP011437862.1:0-20907 GCA_009831015.1 Picea engelmannii
TATATATATATATATATATATATATATATATATATATATATATATATATATATATATATATATATATATATATATATATATATATATATATTAGAAGATTTTCAATTTCTTTCACAATAGATAACTGTGCATAGAAATTTGTAGACACAGTTCCCTTGGCCTTGCACATTTTCAAATTCCTTCACAGTAGATCACTTTGCACATCAATTCATAGACAAGGTTCATTGGCCCTTCTTCCTCCTTTCTCTAGAATAAATGAATCATCCATAATTTCTCTTCTTAGGTTTGGATGCTTTGGTCCCACTGCTACTCAATCAACTCTATCAAATGCAATGGATCTAAAGCTAGAATGAATCTTGGTGAAGCTAGTTGAAACTAGAATCAACAAAGAGATATTCATATCATTTTCACCTTAGAGGAGGTCAGATGGAAGGGAGGTAAAATCCCTATATGTTCTTGTTCAGAGAACGAGTCATCATTGAACCAAAAACTATGAGTTCCTTCCAATTCAGCTAAAAGGGGAAAGGTATGATCAATATTATTTTCTTCATGTTTATGGTGATTTACGGTTGTGAAACCTTCAATCCTTGCACAATAGATCCATGAGATGGTAAGTGTTTACCTAGTCTTAACCCAACCTCATGGTAAGCATGTGCATGACCTAATGACCGAAAGAGGAAGATATAAGGTGTGCCAAACCTAGTGAATTACTTTCTTATCAAAGCATACCATGTCTCATTAGATCTGTCCTACTCTCGGTTTGATCATGCATCTCCTTCTTATTTATAATTCCATATCTTTGTGTTATATATTTTTTTAAGGTATGTAATCTTTATATATTCCATACTATTGGGAATATATTGATTTTAATGTTGCTACAACGTAGTTTGATGGGATTTATTCAATAACTTATTTTAAAATTTTGAGGTCTCATGGTTATTTTTTACCTAGAAAATATGAGAAAATGGAGAAGTGCTTTTAGTTCTTCCTTAGGTGACCTATACAGTGCCTTTGGAAAATGAAGCATCTAATTTGTATTCTCATTTTCAAATTAAAATGCAATTTTTGTCTTTTGAAAAAAGGGATGGAGAGATATTGTGTTACAATCACCATGCAATGTACATTCCATGTCTTCAGCCTCTATGATAAGGATCACAACATTGGGCCTACTAATGAACAAGAGTACAAGGAAATATTATATCATTTTGAATTTTTTTTATCATAATGGTGTAACACCCAAAATTTAAACCCAATTTAAACCCAAGAAACATCATTTTTTTTTCATTTATAAGGACCAATAGATTCTCAATTCTTAATATACATATAATGATACAAAAATCAATGCACAATAAAAAGTTACAGTTCACTGGAAGCCGTCAATTTTCCTCTTAGAGAATCTCTCAAGCATCAATCCATTGATTCTACATCGAACCTGTTGGCACAGGAATTTGCACTAGAAAATTTGGTTATTTTTATGCTATTATGGTCTATTTTGTAGCACTGGTGAATTAGGATATTTTGCAGTGCCAACTTCCTCAAGCACCAAGTTTCAACATTTTTTATGAAGCAAGAGAAATTGATCCTGCATATGATTCCAATAACACAATATTCATTCATTTCCATCATTATTGTTTTGTCATGCTAAGGGATTTCGAATTGCTCCTAGCTCAGCGCTGCAAAAACTGACGTTTTCAGACAGGCGCTACGAAAATTGTTGTGAACTGGCTGGCGAAAGTGAGTTGGAGGTTGGAGAGCTTGCAGACACTTTTGTGTTAATTCAAATATGTCAACATCAATCCTAGATCCACCTGGTACTCCATGAGAGTGTTCATTATGTTTTAGGGTTGAGAAATGGGTTTTGGTTGGTTTTCATATTGGCACTGCAAAATGTGTTGCAAACACTCTGTTATAGAACTGCTGAAACTTTCATCCTTTGCATCCTTTCGAATGTTGTTTTTCTTCATATGAGATGAGATAAGATCGATATATTATTACAATGATGAGTGTTCCATATATAGGGAACATATGGTGACCATCCATGAGAGGATGTGTCCCTTGAATAATCAATAACTATTTATTATTATCATTTACTTATTATATATGATATTTAATAATCAATAATTATATTGTTCATTATTATTCTAAGAGAATGTCTTCCCGATGTTGTTTAAACATCAACACTCCCTCTCAACGAGGGATACATTATGCATCATGGCAAGCTTGTCTTTGAAGTATACAAACTTCACCCCAGACTCATGACACTTGTCTGTCAGTCTTGGGAGACGTCTCTCTCCCACCTGAACTGAGGAAAAACTCCTTATACAGCTCTCCCTCTAAGCCAATTATCTCTCTCTAAGATTAGGCTCACTCTGGGTCCACATGCAATATCATATAACATCTTGAGTCTTTATTCTTCCTTGTCAAATCACCATGACTAGGACAAAGACCACACCAGGATCTTTCACCACGGGCACACACCTATGAGTGAATGTCATCTTGATGCTAACTGACACATGGAAATCACTTCAAGCACCTCAAGTCCATATTATTCCTTGTCATGATCAAGGAAGGACTACGTCTAGGCCCATTTACCACAAGTGCACCTTTATGATAAATGTATCCTATCTCCCTTGGTCTACAGCCCAATCTAGGAGAAGTTCTTCCTAATGTTGAAGCATCAACACTCCCTCTTAGCTAGGGAGGTATCTTTCCATAGTAGTACACAACTATTATCGAGAGACACATAGTCTCTGCCAATGGTACGCAACCACCATAGTAACAAAAGGTTTGTCACACATGGCACTCCCATGTGGACTTCTAGAGGCTACTCCCTCTAGGAACACTTAGGGCCAACTCCCCATAGTGTGATATGTCAAGGGTCAACTCCCTTAACATGTCCTCATGTTCTCTCCACATGGAACAATGGGATATAAGCCCAGATGCACTTATCCCTTCTCAAATAAGTGTCCTCACAGATCAACTCAACTCAATTCATAAAGGAGTATGATCTAGAGAAAGTTTGTCACACATTGCACTCCATGTGGAGTTCTAGAGGCTACACCCTCTAGAAACACTAGGGTCAACTCCCATAGTGTGTGACGTCAAGGGTCAATTCCCTTGACATGTCCTCATGTGCTCTCCACAAGGGACGTTGGGTTATAAGCCCAACCACACTTATCCCTTCTCAGATAAGTGACCCACTTATCCCTTCTCAGATAAGTGTCATCACAACTCAACTCAACTCAGTCACAGAGGAGTACGATCTGGAGAATGTCTCGGGAAGATGTAAACATCAACACTACCTCTCAATGAGGGAGGCATTCTCTACCACGCCAAGTCTGTCATGGAAGTACTTGAAATTTGTCCTGGTTTACTAAGAACATCAACAACCTGTTCATCTGTAGGAAGGTACTGCACCAATACTTCCTTCCTCTTCACCGTGTCTCGGATGTAATGGTACTTGATCTCAATGTGCAGAGGAAGGAAGGTACTGCACCAATACTTCTTTCCTCTGCACCATGTCTCAGATGTAATGGTAATTGATCTCAATGTGGTTCGATTTGTGTGGGATATTGTTTTGAGACCTGAGGGGAAGTCTGCAGTGACTTATAAATGGATCTACAATATCAAACACATAGTTTACGAGAGAATTGAGAGGCACAAAACAATATTTGTTGCTAGAGGATTCTCTCAGGTGGATGGAATATATTATGAGGAGACATTTGCTTCCAGGATGATTTCTGGGTGAACCAGGATGAACTTTCAAAATTAAAAGAAGTTTATTGTCGAGCACGGACCCAAGAACATTAACCTTTTTAATTTTTCACACATGTGTCATGGATTGGGAGATTCGAAGGAATCTTTGAGCCCTATTTTTCAGTTTTCATGATTTCTTGTTTGAGACATGTTTTTGCAACACGTATTATGGAAAGCTGAGATGAATTTAAAGAAACCGAGAGATGTTTTTCTTTAGAACAATATTATCTAAAAAAAATTGTTCTCAGATTTTACACAACTATTTTAGTTTGAGAATTAAAAGTGGCATTTTGAATCCTATTTTTCAGAATTTTGCCTCCTGAAAAGCAGGAAATCAGTTAAAACGTGACATTTTTTTATTTGTAATTGTTTATATTTTGGGAAAGGGGTTGGATTTAGAATTGGTGAGATGGAAAGGACCTATAGTGCTATATATTTCATGGTACAGGAGTAGAGACGGGTTGGACCAAAGGAAGTCTTTATGGGTGCTGTAATCTTTTTCTAGCTTCATCTAATACTAAAGTGTAGAAGTATAAGTTTTTTAAAATAGAGATTCATGGCAATGTTTGTATGCAGTTAGTTTTTTCTTATCTATGATCACTTCCATTTCACAATTTCATATCGTTCATTTCCTTTAGTGTTTTGAAGATAATCTTTTGAATTCATTTCCTTTATGATCCAATTCAATTATCTTTTAATGCTTTATCATTTGGTTGTGTGTTTTGAATTCATCCTTAGATGCTCAATACATAACATCCTACAGTCTTACATTGCAGTCATCTTCGGTCATATGAAGAATTCACTTAGTTAGTGTTCTTCATTTGATTATTTTTTTTTCTTTACTCTTCCACCATATCTTATTGATTTAAAATCCCTGTATAAAAGTGTTCATCTTGCCTTTGTCCCTTAAGGAACCTACCACCAGTCATTGTTTTAGCTAAAAGTAAATCATTAGACTCCATGCCCAATGATTGTTTTCCTTGTCTTCCCAAACCCCACCTTTTAAAATTCTATTCCTATTATTGATCTAGTCATTGTTCTTAATACATAGCCTCTCACTTTTGATTGAGATGTTCATGAGGGATTACCCTTTGAGTTTGGAAGGGCTAGCTTCCTTCTCTAAAGTGGTTTGTATGCTCCCTTTGTAATTCTCCTCTCACAGTTGGGAGAAATTACCAGGAGATAACAAAACCTTTGTTACTCCTCGCCAAGCTTGTCAATCCACTGAAGGGCTCATCGGTATCTCCCAGCCAATGCTATGGTACTCTTCTTCCCCCTTAGCCCCCCAAGCTGTAAAGGGGCCAAGCACAGAAACCAGAACAAAATAGCTCCCAATATTTCCTCGCAAGGAAGAGCTTCCACTCTTTTCCACAAGCTTGGAATCCCAACTCTCACAAGTAAAAACCAGTCCAAAAAAATTTTGGTAGCATAACTACCAAGAAGAAGTGAGATCATTTTCCCTTCTACACCATTTCTTTTATAGAATAATTCTCAATGACCCTTGTCCACATGAAAACTAAATCATTTTTAATAATTAAATTAAATGATTATTCACCCAACACATGTGTCACACTCTCTCATCGCACTTGTATTTACCCTTTTTATTTTATCTAAAATCTATTTTCCCTCACATTCCCCAATGTGTTCCTATTTTTTCTCTTAGTTGTCCCTTTGTTCCCCAAATTCTCATTTAATGAGTGTCCCCTAACTAGATATTAGTGAGAGTTATATTATGAGTCTTCTATTAGTTAGACTTAGTGGTAGTTTGACTCAAGATGTTATTATATGTGTACACTTATTCTCTCATGTTTTATTTATTTCTATTTTAAAAATCCATTGTATTATTTTCATGCACACATGTGCAAATTTTCCCAACCTTTAAATTTTATTCCCTATTTCCCTAGAGTTTGATTTTATCTCAAATATTTTAACTTATTTCACATTTTATTTAGTCCTTCATTTAAATTTAGACTTAGACTTAGTCTATATTTAGGCTTAAACTCTGGTTTTGTTTCTAAGTTTATTATTTACTGATTAATTAATACCCTTTCTTATCAAGGTCTAAGTATTTTATTAATTCTCTAGGCCATCTAGATTTATTGACTCACATTTTAATTACACGATTTGCCCTTCAAGACGCACCTTCATGCTCCAAGGGTGCCACTTACCTTTTACTGGTTTTGGAAGTTTGTTCAACCCTTGGAGTCAACACTCCATTCGGTCGACCTTGTGAGAGACTAAGGGCTTCCAAGGAATAAGGATTCTGCCTTATTGCGCACCCCTTAGAATTCTTCATGAGCGACCGTCTCAGTCCACCCTCACGGCATTGTGGACCTCCCAAACTAGGTAATTGTTAACCTACAGTTCAAGTCATGGTGGGAGTGCTAGTAGGTTGTGACAAGGACACTACCACACCTCTCCCTCAAATGTTTGGTTTCTTTGCATGACCCCTTTACTCCTTATGTGAGTCATATTAACAAGCATCATCAAGTCTCCATCCACTAACAAAAACAATGTCAATTACCCATATACATAAATCATACTGTAATCAATCATATATCACATGTGCGTAAAATGAAATACTAAAACAAAATGCAATCCACTCCCTGAATCGATCTAGAGTCCAAGGAAGTCTATTGATGCCATCAACATCCATAACCTGTCATGTGTCTTACACACTCAGGAGAACTTGTCAATAATATTTGTCAATACAATATACATCTGAAAGTAACATATAAATTATAATACATCATCATCATCCTATATAACTCATAATCAAAACATAATCATAATGTACCATAATAGGATCACTTGCACACAAGTGTCCTCAAAGAATAAGTCAAATATACGTGTGATCAATAGTATGGGATGTTACAAATGGGGTCTATAGATTTAAGAGAAAATTTTATTTTCATGTTGAAAAGAACATAATTTGATATTGTGGTGCATCCCTTATAGATATTGGTGTAAGATGTTGGTATTACATTTATTGATGCATTTTGGATTCTATTATTGGGGCATGAGATGTGCAAAAACCAAAGCCCTTCAATTTGGTGGTTTTTCTTAGAATTCATATATAATGTGCAATCACTGTGTCTAAAAAAGAGCATAAATAGTTTGTCACAAATTCGATCATTCAACCATTGGTCTATGACAACTTCCAATGTGAAATACCGAAACAGAGGTGGTGGCACATGAGTGGAGATTTTCCTGCAAACCCCTAGCACCATGTTGACACTTATATATTTCTTGGATAACCATATTGTTGAGGAGGTCGAAACTGATTTGATCATAGACATTTTGGTTGATATTCAACAATGTACATAATAAATACACAATTAGTTGTCACTTGAACATGGACATAAATCAGCTTTGAATTTTCATTACCACTTCTTATAAGAAGAATAAGTTTAAACATCAAGATATATAGGAATTCCATTTTAGTTACTTTGCAATGTTGTTGAATTGAATTTCTTGTTATTTTTCCTATGGATCCTTTGTATCTTTCTTGCCATAGAATGGGCACTCATAGATCTTCAGGAAAGTTGTAAACTATTATAGTTGAGAATGCAAAGGATGAAATGGATAATTGGATCATGTTACCAGTGTCCATTAGATCTTGGGTTACTTTGCATCCATCAAGGAATCAAATTTGGGAAAATAAAAGAAGACTAGATGATTTAAAATCCCATTAGAAAGGTGTAGTAAGGGAATTTAAGAGGAGCCAACATGATGAAAAAAGTGGATAAGGTTCTCATAACTCATGTGTATGAGTGGAAGGACATCCTCAAAGAGTTTGTTTCCAAATAAGAAAAATTTCCTTAAATTGGACTAAATTGTAAAGGCTCGTCATTTTATAAGCATTGAATATTTTTTCTAATTTTGCATTCGAGTAGTATGAATGCCCTAGCTTAAATGGTTTCTTAATGTGGTTTATATATTTTATGTGTACGTATTTTCATTTCTAATTTTCAAGAATGACAACCTAGGAGAGTATTACCAATATTTTGTGTGTTTTTCATTCAAAAATAGGAGAGATCTCCATGAGGGAAAGAATTCCACGTCATAGAGGGAAGAATGGATCTAGTTTTATAAATATGATTACTTTCTTCCAAGTAGTAAAAGGGTAGGATGAATTGAAGAAGCCAAGTTTCCCACACTTTGTGAAATTGGCTTACCAAATTCTAATCTAACATTAATTTATTGCATACGTTCAAAATTAGTTCTTCAAATTCAATCTGGTATGTGGGAAAAAGGTGGTGCATGCAATAATTTTGGTATGCACTTACCACTTTTTGTTTTTACTGAAGTGTTCAAGGAAGAGGACTCGATTTAAATTAATAAGAAGACATATTCTTGCACAAACCCCTTTGACATGTTATTATGTAACTTGTTTTACTTTAGATGGAATACAAGATTACATTTTGTGAATGGAAATCAATTAAAACGTGTGTTGAGTGTAGAGACACTTCGTTTTAGGTAATGTTTTACAATTTTGATTTTTCCTTTTCTTTGATTTTCATAATGTTTGACATAAATTTCCAACTATTTTTTCAAACTCTTTAACTTGTAGATATTCAATACCAAGACAAATTCTGTATTTTTCTTTTAAGTTTCGATGTTTTAGGCAGATAAGGGATAACATGGGTTGGATTTGTATGCCAATAGACCAAGACAACAACGATGACACCCATTCTCCTCTAAAATCCATTGATATTTTTAAGGATGTTGCCTATTTAAAAACATTATCCATGGAAGAAAATTGTACTTTGTTTGAAGTTAGAAAACACCTTGAATTCAAAGAGGAATCAAGCCTTGAGGAAGACTTATATTTTATTCACAACAAAAGAAGGGTGATAATTTTATAGTTTATGTATGTTTCTTCATTTTATAAACACGGTTTCTTACTTACATATTAATGATTTCCTTTGGGCAGGTTGGTAAAAGATGAGAGAAGACAATCATATGCAAAAGTTGCATTCATCCCCATTCATTAGAAATTTGAGGAACATGACACAAGGTGAATCATCTCCAACTATACATTAGGAAACTCTTTTGATCTTAGTTGTGATCTATATATTTTAGAACTAATTTTGAAATTTCCTACTTATTTCTTTTGGTAAGAGAAGGTATGGTTTTGTTCACTGCTATTTTTCACATAATTTGTATTACTTGTTATGTATCACTATATTTCTAGGCCAATATTTGATGAGATTCAATTTAAAAAAAAAAAACAAATTAACTCAATGTTTTGTCATCACACCTATAGGGAAAGAATTGGAGAAGTGGATGGAATTTCAAAGGCTGGTCTACAGCTGGAGATGGAAAATGGAATACTCAAGAGATCAAGGATATCCAACACTCTGAATATTTTCATCCCACTTTTTGTTAGTTTATTATGGGTGGTGTATATAGTGTTGTTGATGTATCAAATATTTGAGGGGTTACTGATGTATTTTGATTATCTGGATGGAAATTTGTTAAAACCATTTTGAGAAATCTATGTTTAGAACTCTGAATGTCATTCAGAGATAAGTTTTTTTTCCCTTGTGGAAGCCAACATTTGTAATATTCTAGACTATCAAGCAGGGATAATTTTAAGGATGGAAAATTATATTAAAATGTAGAAACCTGGGCTAATATTACTAGTCCTTAATATGCAAAATGTAAAATGTTTGGTGATAGTTTTGTAAAAATATTCAAATTTCTAAGGATTTTATATAGTTTCTATAAAATTTTGGCAATTTTTAAGGTTAAATAATTTGATTATATGGAATTTGGGCGAATCGTTTTTAGAAAAAATGGAAATTAACAAATCTTTTTTGGGGGAAAATCATGGAAACTTAGCCCATTGGAGAAATTTAGCCCCTAAAATCATCTATTCTATCAAGTAGATTCCAAAAGGGAAGTTGTTATTTCCCTCTCTTTTTTGAACATGACAAAAATATTTAAATGCATATACGAAATGTAATTTTATCTTAATATGAATAAAATTACGATTTTTTCCTGAGGAAAAAAAGTTTGTATTCTAATCCAAGTTATGTATATGTTTTCCTAAATTATGAATATATGACATCCTTTACACACTAAAATCTAATATACATATTCTATAAACATCTCAATTTATAGTCCAAGACAATGTTTTCAACTTTGCTACATAGTTGGCATCCTATAGGAGCTATCAAAGAAAATAAATGCTTTTACAAAATTCTCAAGCTATAGAAATGCGACATACTAAAATATCTGAAGTTCCAAATAATTCTCTACCTATAGCCACGAATTGATTTACAAGATCCTATAGATTTCTAAATCCATAATTGTCTATAAAATTATTCATTTGCAAAAAATTAGGGTTTTCTACAAACTAAGGGTCCACTATGAATAGTAGTTTCACTACATAATATATAAACATGAAATCAAACACTCTATAATCCATGCCAAAGATTAAAGGAAAGGAAATAATCTAAAAAAAATCAATCAATTATCAGTCTCTTCCATGATTTCAACACATATCATCTCAAATATGATAGAAATCATGTATCATTACAATCATTTTGATTTAAGTCATTATATTTGTTTAATTTGTATGTCATATATAGTGGTCACACACAATACTCATGATCTTCCATAACTATTAGTTCTCCCATTTAATACATAGTCCATTTTCAACAACATTATTGAACATCGACTTGAGGGGGGAGTATAATATCATAACATGACATTAAAAGTCAATCAATGAAAGGAAATGAATCTACCAAATCAAAAGAGATGATCAAAGGGTGCGAGAATGTTGACACAATAAATTGTAATCATCATATGGTAGGGTATATCCAACTTGTTCTTCAATATGTAATTTTAATTCCTTTGTGACTTTATACAAACCTCTACACCTCCATATCAAATTGAGCTCCCAACATTAGGAAACAAAGAATGGCTATGCTCAAAACCCTCACAAGAGGAGTAAGCTCATTTATCTTAGGAAAAATAGTATGGTTACCATGATATTGAACAATAGAAGCAGTTTCAATGTTCCAAGGAGAAACATAGCATGTACAAGGAAGGTGAATTTGTTTTTGTAGAAGCATAGTTCATATAGGAAGGGAGAGTTGCTCAACTCATTGAACCATGACCAAGGAAGTAAAGTAAGTTCATTTTTCAAGAAAAGAGTTGCATAAGAGATTCATTTGAATTTGTTTTCATTCTTAGGGGTGTTATTATAGTTTGGTTTTTTAGAAAAGAAAGTGTCATTGCCACATGGGGAGTTCATTTTTGAAGAGTTCCAATGTTCCCAAGGTCAAAGAGGGAAATTGTAGTAAGAACAATAGTTATGAAAAATACTCAAGAAGTTAGAAAATAAACATGGGGGGAGAACCCATAGATATGATTCTTGTACTTAGTAACCTTAATGATGTGGGGATTATCTATTAGGCCCAATTGCTTGAATATTGAACCGAATTGCAAGGCTTTGATGATGAATTAACAATGGAGTTTTCCCATGGTTTTAGGAATAATACTACTATAGGAAAATATGATGGATGAATTGCCATGATGAGAGGGTAAGAGTTTCATGTGGATATAGATAACATTGCAAGGGTGATAGGGATTATTATTGGGAAACCTTGGGAAAAAGATGATAGACTTCCATTCCAATATGCCAAGTAGAATTTTCTCCTATCATATTAATTTATGGAAGACACCAAGAGAGGGGTCGAATTGATGTTATGTTTTTAAGAAAGAATATTTATTAACAACTTATTTTCCCAATCCTTGTGAGCATGCATCTCAACCTCTCTCACCATCTTTTGTATCTCATCTTTTGTCAATCCCCTAAATGACATTCTTCTTTCTCAACCTTTTCCATTACAAATTGTTGTTCCTTGAGATGTTTTTGGCTATGGAACCATTCCATGGCATCCAAAATTAATATTTCAATAAATATTAACTGGAGCAGTCTAGTGGCTCAATAAAACAGGATTTTTTTATTCTCTCTTCTCGTAAATCTTGTGGAAAAAAATCTCAAAAAACCAGAGGGAAAAATAACCAGCAAAATCTTACGGGCCTTAAGGCACCACATTCAATGTATCAGACAGTTTGGATTTTTAGGGCGAAAGATAAGAGGAATTAAAAAGATATTACAATAATTTGAGCCAAGTTATTCAAAACTTGAATAAATATTAACACAAATAGAGGAAAGGCATACTCATCAAATAAGAGTTCAGAAACCAACACAAAGCTTATCTGAAATACTATGAAACTCAATATCTTAGTAATTTTACCTAGAACAAAATGATACAGTAAATAAGAATTATTTGAACCACTCAATAGCAATAAAGAAAAATACTAGGGCTCATTGTGATTATGTTCAGGTCATGAAAACATTATCATCATTACACAAGAAATATAGGTAGGCATCATACACAAATCACCACATAAATATTGACTATAGTGGAAGTTGTACCAACTTTTCAAAAGCTCGAGATTTTATTAATAAACTTAAAAAAAGGGATAAAGTGATAGCAAAAGTATTTGAAACACAATAGAAAATCACAATAACTATGAGTAATTACATATTGATACATATTGAATGACCAAATCTTAAAATATTTCCGAACTACAACTCATGATTCTCTTCTTGATTTTTTAGGTTGTTCTTTGTGATCTTCACTCTTCAAGGATGGACACATTGTTTCTCTCTAGAAAATTGATGATCCCTTGGTCCTCCTTTTCCTTCATATTTATACTTTGTCTTATTCATAACAACTTCTTGATTAGTGGGGAAGTGGTTCTAAAATTAGATCTTGATTATGCTCTTCCCATGAATTTCTACAAAGAAATGAATATACTCAAATTCCAATTGTACTCATTCTCATCTCCTCTGGCTCGCTTGAGCTTATGAAGAGGCACATTGCGAAGGAGGGGGACCTTTTCTTGATAAGCTAGAAATATACTTCCATTCTTGTTCTATTGGATAGGTAAAATTCAACATTTTCCTTGTTTCCATATCTAACCAAGTATAGTGATCATAGGATAGGGAAGAGAGTCTTTGGAGTACCATTTTGACTTCTGATAACAATTCAAAATATTCTAATAGCTTATCAATTATAACATGTCCTTTTAGTGTTAATTATAACATGTCCCTTAGTGGTCCTTACATATCTTGAAATTTGTGTACATCATTTCTTCGATGAAGCAATAATGCACTATAAACCTCTTCAGAAAATAAATTACCATTTTCTTCCCAAAATGATGGTATTCCCCTTCGAATTAAAGATCTGGATTTATTTCCAAATAATTGACTAATAGAGCATATTCTCATCTCCTTTAGCCTCAATCTCTAACCTAGGTCACTAGATCTAGGTTTCACAAGTCTAATGGTAAAAATTTGGTTAATTTTGACCAAGTGAGCCATGCATGCGCTCTATCCCTAGATTTTAGGGAGAATCTACCTAATATAAAAGTGGAATTTACCAATGGTAGTTTATGAGCCCATGGTTTTGGAAACTAATGGTATTTACCTATGGTATTGATATTTTTATCCAATGGAGGTGTCTTCTCACTCTCTTCCTTGATTTTAGCATCTTGCTATCTATTTTGGGATTCTATATGCTATGTTTTGGTTCCTATAGTTATTTTAGGAACCTCATCCCTAGATTCAAGGAAGGAAGTAACTCCTCTTTACTATTTTTATCTATTTTATATTTTCTATGATCTATTCATATATTAGATCCATATTTTTGGGTAACGGAATCATCACTTGACTTCCTAGGTTAGTTAAGTAACTATTTATAGATTATATAGCTAAATTATGGCATTTAATCTCTAATTTAAGTCTAATTAGGTTCATGCACTATGCAATTCGAATTTCCTTATAGAGGATTCAAATATCTTATATATACTCACATTGTAGGTCAATGAAATAAATGTAATGAAGTTATTAGGTATTTTTCTTATGGGCGTCAAGCGTTAATATTCTCTTTTTAGTATTTATTTCTTGTAAATTGATACGAGTGTTGTTATTCTTTACATTTATATATCTCCTTGATCTCTTTGTGGGTGATCATGAATTATTACATGGTATCAGAGCATGTTGGAATCTAGGATTTAACACACTCTTTTGCAAGAAGAAGTCGCATCAAGATCAACCACAACAACTATAATGGATCGGCCCCGACAAATAATCCTCACTCCATTCAATTATTTTGAATGGAAGTCACACATGATCATACCAAATGATTCAAATATTAAAATAAACCAAAAATACACACCAAGTACACCAATATGAGCATGGAGCACAACTCCAATATAGATAAGAGAGATGAGTTACAAAATAACTCCTTAAAGAATAGGATAACCTCCTCCAAATATCCAAATAGATTCATACTTCACAATTCACATCTCCTCAATAATCAATACATGATCTCTATATATACCTATTGACACACTACACATGAGGCCCCTTTACTATTAAGATAACTTTATTACCTATGCATTTACACATTACATGTACATTTAGCCCCATATATGCCCCCCCTTGTGATCATATCATATACATTTAACCCCATATATGAACCCCTTGGGTGATAACATAGTACCCTCCTTCAAAAAGCTTTGTACTCAAATCTTTGCAATTAAAGGCTTCAGATGTGATGAAATCAAGTAATATGATTTTCTCATGTTCCTTCTTTCTTCATTCCATTGATGATGATCTAACCATCCAAAATCAATTATTTTTTGTCTCAATCCTTGGTAGCTAGTGGTTGCATAATTTTATTTCCTTTGATTCCATGTGTTGTTGTTGCAACTTCTCCAATTTATAGTGGTTGTTGGACTTTGATAATAGCTTGTTGAAGAGTGGTTTTAGGATGCCTTATTCCATGAATATTGATAAGTATTCCATCTTTTACCTTGATAATTTTGATATCCACATTCTTGTCTTCCTTGAAATATTTATTGGTAATGAGGGTGTCGATATGGTTTCACATTTGGTGTTTTTCCTTCACTCTGCACATGTATTTCATATATCTTCTTTTCAGAGACAATTGCATCCTCTATCCTCTTTTCTTGGTCTTTTATTGTTCTATCCTTGGAGGTAATACCATCATATTTGGCATGTACATCCTCTAGATGAAGTTCAATGTATTCAAGTATCTTCTAGTGACCTTCTTGAATCTTGTCTTCTTTCTCCTTTTGAAGTTGCAGTGTCACCCCATTTATCAAATTCTAATGTCCTTCTTCAATTCAAGATTGCAGTTCTAATTTTACCTAATCCATATTTAGGGATTCCTCAACACTCTTGCAAATTTACCCTTTAAGTATTTTGGTATATTATTCATCCAAGATCATTGTTTCTTCTTGATTTTGATAATTCTTCTTGTCTTATTTCAGTCGCTTAACCTCATCTAATAGTTTTTCATTATGGTTTCGTAATCAACATATGTCTTCATCTTTATTTTTCAATTCTTCCCTTGACTCATCATTTTCCCACTTTCCTTGTTTTAAGTTCCTAACCTCCTTGATGAGTGATTTATTAAGGGATTGCATCTTGGCAAACTCATCATTTTCATTTATAATATATTTTCTTAGCTCTTCAATATCCTTCTACAATTTAGAAACTATTTCTTTTTATTCCTTTAATTTCACTTGAATTTCATGCATGTCCTCCATTTTTAAGTATTTGATCCATTTTTTGAGAAAATTTATTCAAATGATTTCCAAGTGATGTTGTGCATAGTATCTTTATCAATACCTATCCACCATTCCCAAGCTACACCATCAAAATTAATACTTTCCACAGAGTATTACAATATTATTTTACCATCATCAACCATTCCACGGGATTGATTTCATCTTTATCTTCATCTCCTATAAATCTAAGTATTGCCATTAATTCTTAAGTGAGGTCTAACCAAAATTATCAACTTACAGCCTAAATTATATTAGAAATAATTGTCCAATATAATTATTATATTGTCATATGTTTTCTCTTTCCAATGGATTTTGTCCCAATCAAAAGTTGTGGTAGTTTTAAGTTAACGTACCTTTTAAAACCCTACATTGGAGAATTTCTAAATGGTTGACCGTCCTTCTGATGTATCTCTGAAATTTTATCCCTTCTAATTCTGAAAAATTGGTGTGTACTACATTGTTATGTTTTCTCTGTAATTCCCTACGCCTGACCACATTTTAATGTACCAAGTAAAAGTTATGGTGGATTTCCCAAAAAATGTTGATTTTGGGTATTTTCTAGAGAGAAAACTTGTACAATATTCCACATGTCCAATATTTTAGATATGATTTTTAAATTTGTACCTAAAAAAATATGGATTGTTTTATTTCCAATGCAACTAGTCTCATAGAATTTTGATCTTCACTTAAGAAGATATGATTGTCTTACCCAGAACACTTGTTTGAGACTAGTTATAGGAATAGTCAAATACCCCTTCCTTCCATAACCTATATATCAGAACTTGAAGTGATCAAAAATATAATTTTTTTATCACAAGAACTTATGTATGTCTCCTTAGGATCCTAAGAATTTCACATTTTGAAACATCACCAAAATTGTTTTATAATGAAACTCTCAAAATGACTCATTTGAGATTGATTTCAGGGCTAGTAAAAATCCCTAACTTTCATAAGATGTATCTCTGAACGTAAAATGACCTTGTTGAGGCATCAACAACCCCCCTTTGATTTTTCTTTTACAAGAAAAATTAAAGGCCCCCCTACTAAAATTTGAATTCTAATGCCTAATCCTCTACTACTTGAACTTAATGTTAATTATTTATCTACCTTGAGGGAGTTGGGGGTTTGATCATGATTGATAATTTTCTTTGATGAAGGTTGATTATTCATTTTGATCTTTTATGTATTCATGATGCTTCTTGACCTATGGTGTTTCATTGAAATTTGTATGATGGAATTGAAACATTATGTTCCAACCTTTTGCAGATTCTAAAGTGCTTGATGATCATATGTGGCTGCAGGGTTTTGTTATAACCCTAAAATTCCCTACTCATGCATACATGGCATTGGCCTTCTTTCTTACATAATTTACCAAATCATTGTTGAGGAGCTCTACTTAAAAAACCAATTTTTAGAGCATGTACGCGCCATGCTTCACTACTGCCCGCATACATACGCTTGTTGCATACTAGACAACCCACATACATACGCTTGTTGCACACTAAACAGTCTGTGTATACCTCCAAAAGTTGCAAAAATTAAAAATTTGTAAGGATTCAATGGAATTTATGGGTTATTGGAGGTTTTCCAATGAATTCACCTATTATAGCCCGTCCCCCAACCGAATAACCATCATTTTGTCATATAAAGGAGGTCTTGGGGTCTCATTCCACAACCAAGCATTAGAACGGTGAAACTCTGCCCAATTTCACTTCCTTTCCTTACCCAAGCATCTGTAGCCTTTTGTGAGTTACTACCTCAACATTCCCTCTTCAGCCCCTTTTCTTCCATTCAATCCATTCCCTTCCCTTGAGGTGATTAGCAGATTGTGAGAAGAGGCTTATTGAAGGTGCACTTGGAGCATTGCAAATATGAGCTCGAACCAGGTTTGTGGAATGGTGTCCTGCGAGGATTGTAAGTTTCAATCTTTGATCAATGAATAAAAGAATCTCTTTTCCCTGTCCGAAATGATGATGTTTTGTGTCTTTTCTTTGATTTATACATAACATTTGATATCTAACCCTAATTTATAAATAGAAATAACATGCTTGTAGCCTTGTTTTCCTAGTCTTGGATGCAAGTCAGCTTTGGGAGGAGATTTGCAGCCTTTGGAGCTACAGAGCTTCAGGAGATCATCACCAGACGTTGGGTAAAAGGTACAATTACCGATCTTCTCTTATACCGTTTTATGTTCATTTATTTTGGTATGTTTGGGGTAGTGTAGAAACTAGATTGAGTTTTAGGAGGTCATTTGCTCTGTCTATATCCTAAACCCTGGTATAGTTGTAGGGGGATTTTCCCACTAGCAGAATTGGCGAATCCACTAGGGAGGCTATCTAAGGTTTTTAGGGAGTTTTTTGGGTTGTTGATTGTTTTCTTTTTTGCCTTTTTGAGTTTCAGTGAATTTTACTAAGTCTTTTTAGGATTTATGATCACCTGCAAGGTGCATGCCATCTTTCCCTGCCCTATAATTTTTCCTTGTATTTTTATTTTTGAAAAGTATCAAAGGTGTACGTGCCTTGTTTTGGGTCAGCCCACGTACATACACACTCTGCACAGTAGAAAACCCACATACATACGCAAGTTGTTGATGCAACATCCCATGTCTTTGTTTCTTGAAAGTATTTTTTAATAAAGAGAGAGTTGTTGATTCTTGTCAATTGACTGAAGTAATAATGTTCCCAAACTTTCCCATATTATGCTTCTAAGTCTCTTGTAAATAAACCCCAAGTATAATGATAAAATTGGGGTTTCTTTTTCACTATCCATTGGTACCATTGATATGGTTTTATCTCAAAATTCAAATTTGATATGTGAATCTTTTTCTTATCATCCATAATATTATGGAGTTCAAAATATTTCTCTATTTGGTTCACCTGGTTAAAGACATATGTTCCATCAATCTTCTTTAATTCAATCTTTGGAAATTTGACTTTAGGGACCCCAACATAATTAACTCCACTATTAAAGTTAAATTCACTTGAAAAATGATTATTATTGGCAAGTTGTTCAACATGAATACTACCTTTATTTCCATGAGATCCTTTCCTTTTGATATCTCCTTTAGGGAGTCTCTCATCTAAAGCTTGGAAGACCATGGACATGGAATTTTTCATTTCCTTCATGGAATTTTGTATGTCTTCTTTATTTTAATCCATCTTCTTTTTCATCTTATTTTCCATTTCATCCATCTTCTGATCCATTTCTTGAATTTTTCTTTTTGAGTTTATAAACTTATCCCTTGTTATTGACATAGTATTCAAATCATTAAGTTGTTCCTCCAATTTGGATAGCTTCTTGCGTATGTCCTCGTTTTCTTCTTGATTCATAGATGAGACTTATGGAGGTGTAATTGGTGTTGAAATATTTTTTGGACCCATATAGAATAATATAATAATACACCTCTATTCTATCTTTGTCACAAATTTTGAATCACTAGAAACCGATCTTCCAACAAAAAGCTATGCCAATTGTAGGTTATGTACCTTTCAAAACCTTAATTTGGAGTCTATCCTCCTAATCTACCTTCCTTATGATGTGATTCTACAATTTCATCCCTTATGAGTATAAAATTTTGGCCTCTAGTACTCTGATATGTCCTCTCTTCAATTGCACTGGTCTGATCAAAATTGGATGTGCCAAGTGGAAGTTAGGGTAACTTCCCCATGCTTTGCAGATTTTTGTCCTTACTAGGAGAGAGAAATTGTACATAATGCCACACACACAATATTTGATACATAATTTTAAAAATTGTACCAAAACTACTACAGAATGTCCTCTTTCCAAAGCAACTAGTCTCACTGAATTTGGGTCCTTTGTGAATAAGATATGATGATTTTACCCAGAACACATGTTTGTGATCCGGATTATTTTCAGCACGAAATGAGAGCAGAGATATAATAAAGAAATGTACAGAGATATCTCAGATATCCAATACTATAACATAAATGTATCAGAGTTGCAACCATAAACACAGATATACAGTAATGCACAATTTTCTATTAATGAATGCAAATGTACAAAGACTGTAAAATACAGAGTGAAAGACTCACTAGAATGGCGGCAACTTATCTCTGATAAGAGATGTGATGGATACTCACATCCATGAGAAGATTATTTTAAAATGAGGATCCAAAGGCCTTTTTTTATCATAAAGAAAATCCAAAACCCTAACCCCAAAAGATGAAAAGCCAATAGTTTTGTGGACCCCATTTTGGGTAGTTTGGTGTATCAACTTCTCGAGGGTGTAACTTTGGCATACAATCTCTGTTTAGAGTGCACGATTGCTTGTTGGAAAGGTATCGTTGAGAATATTCATTTTGGGGGCTCAATCAAAGCCTTAAACTATCATTGAGAACCTCAATCCTGAAAAACCTTCATTTTGGCCCTCAAAATGGCCTCGGAAGTCAAAAACTGCTAAAAATAGTAAATTACCAAAATTGCCAGAAAATTGTTTTGAGCCAGTTGGAAAAGGTGGGTGGCCACCGATATCCACCTGGATCAATCCTCCCTTCTTAGGAAGCAATGGTATCCATTGTGTTGAGTGATCGGGGGAGAGGGAAAAGTCCTTGTTGAATCTGCATCTTGATGAGTTGCTTGCCTTGTTGGAGAAGTTGTGTATTTTAGCTTGTTGAAGGTTGTCAGGAACATGTGGCTGGAAGGGTTGGACCTTTTTAAGCAGTCTGGATACATGAGATTCTTGTGTGCAGAAGGAATATTTACACTTTGTTGCAATCTCGTCGACCTACTTCTGTTGGATATAAGGTGTTTGGACTAAGGCTGCAGTAGTGTTCTTTTGTTCACGCTTTGAACAGACTGTGAAGAAGTTGAATGTTGTAGTATGAGATACTACCTTGAAACATTGTTTAGGTGGGACAATAATTCGAATTACCTCTGGTATTTTGTAGAGATGACCGCCCAAAGTAACAATGACACTACCGGGTCAAGACTCATAAACAACATGGTGCTTCCACATATATGGTTGGCCCCAGAGAACATCACAGACATCCAGTGGAAAAACATCACATAATACCTCATCCTTGAAAGATTGGATTCCGTATGACAATCGACACTGCTGGATGACACGAAGATCTCATCCCCAATGAAGCCACCCGATGTTGTATGGTTGTGGGTGTGGTTTTGTCAACAATCCCAACTGTTTGACGACCTCTGCTGAGATGAGGTTCTTCTGGCTTCCGCTATCAACAATAAAATGCAATGGGGTCCCTTTCACTACTACATTGGGCACAAATTACGACGAAATATTACGACGGTTTAGAATTTTGTCGTATTTTTTTTTTCTTTTTTTGTACTAAATACACTCTTTTTTTCGGGGTCCAAATGTTCGTCGCTCTAGAGACCAACATTCCAGGTTAGTCGTTTTAATGACGAAAGTTGGTCACTCTAGAGAATAACCACCATTTAGTCGCTCTAGCGACCAACAATGGCACGTCTGAGAATCAAACA
>ML868169.1:0-11916 GCA_009831015.1 Picea engelmannii
TAGTTGATGAGTTGGCACATACATGAGGTGTATAGTTCATGATGTTGGTACATCTTGATGAGTCATATTTTATGTGTATTTTATGCATGATTGGTACATATTTGGTGCATGGTTGATGCACTCGTTGATGGTACAGGTTGGTGCATGGTTGATGCACTTATTTATGGTATAGGCTAATTACAAGTTATTTGGTACAGGTTGATGCATGGTTGATGCACTTGTTTATGGTACAGGTTGATTACAGGTTGTTACAGTGGTATATCTCACAGTGATAGTGTGATAGTGGTTCCATCATTCTACTTCTACGTCAGGGCGGTTGGACGGGGCAATGACAGGTGGTTGTAGCCACCTTCCAGTTGTAGCCGAAGAACATAGGGGGTTGTGGCCTCCTTCTGGTTGCAGCCAGAGAATTGGGGATTTGGAGCTTCCCTCAAGTTGTAGCTTGAGAAACTAGGGGGTTGGAGCCTCCTTCCAGTTTCAGCTGGAGAAAAAAGGAAGTTGGTGCTTCCAATGAATGTAATTCTTCAAGACATATAAGAAAAAGCATTCTGTGGTTTTCTCTCGCTTTGGGTTTCCACGTGAAAACACTGGTGTACTGTGTATGTGTATGATTGCTCATTTGTTCATTGTTTATTTACTCTACAATTATTGGATGATAATGCTACATTGATATAACACTTGCATTTTATGGTGAAAAGGGATTAAATTTCTCTATTACTGATTCACCCTCCCTCTCACTAATCCAACAAGACCTTCTCCTCAACCTCTGTTGTGCACCAAGAGACTACCTATAGCATGCTTGGGTATTCATTGTTTGAATCGTTCTGTGTAAAATGAAATTCAACCTTGTTTACTATGCCAGATAATTGGTATTGTGTGCAGTTACCCTTCACTCAACTCGAGCGACACATAGTACACACCTCAACCAAGGGTTTCCTTCCTATTGGTTGGGCACTATACTGAGATTTGGCGCTCAGGGTGTGTTGTGATCAGTGCTAGTTTGAATATTCACTCAATTTATTATTGATTAATATTATTTTCATTTAATATTGTTGAATAGCAGTCTTTCAATATTATCAAAATCTTATCGGAATCTCTTTATATTAAAAAGAAAAACAAAATCCCAATTATTTTAAAAATAATTTCTCTTACAATATCTTTTCCTTCTTGGAAATTCTCTTCAAACATATTATTTTTCTACAAAACTAAGAGCGAATTTTCATAATACTTGTTATCCATTAAATGAAATTCTATTATCTATACAATAAGGTTTCTTGAAGAAAGCAACATAATATAATTAATTCCCCGTCATGAAGTTTTCCCACACCTAAGCATACACCTATCCTATAAATATTAGGAAGTTGGTATCTTACACATGTACATTTAATTGAAAAATGGTGTTTTTATGCTTCCAAAATATTGTCCTTGAATTTACTAATGGTTTTGTAGTCATTGTCATCAAATGGATTCTTGTGGTTCCTTTTGTAATGACACCTTTTAATAATGCTCTATGAGTAGCCTTGGCATCTCCATATCACCCTTTTTCAAGTGAGGAAGGGTCAAATATCATGCCTTTTGTTAATACCTCATTTACCTTATCCTCCTTAAATTTGAGCTTGTGTTATGAGATTTACCTTGGAAATGAGTTTCGACCATTGCTTTTACTTTATTTTAAACTATGCGATCATGCATCACCAATCCCATTTCTTGATTTAGTTGCATCCAGGGTATCCAAGAGTGTAATTGATTTTAGTTCATTATACAAGAATATATAAGTTAATCTATAAAGGTTCTATATTGCTTACACATGGTTGACCTCCTTATAGTTTCTTAATTGGATATGTAATTAACATGAAACCCCTACATAGTTTTTATTGAGATTATATTTCTTACTTTAAAAATAGATATGAAAGATTTTTATAAACTCTTATTATGTTGTTAAAGAGATATTTCGTTGTGTTAGTATATATAGTTGAGCTATGTGAAGACTGTTTGGACTTGGAACACTTGATAATGATGTTTGACCTTAATGAATCTGAATTTGCAATTTACCAATGATGGTTAGAGTAGATCTTATTTATTACCTGAATTTACTTGTGCTTTGGTGATGTTATAAATCCTTATGTCTCGTTCTCTGACTCGTTTACACTCTTGTTGCTTAACGATTTGATAGATAAGTATGGTTGGTGTATCTATTTTAGGTTGTGGTTTATGTTGGAATGCTTTATAGGTGGAATTGTGTCAATTAGATTGATATATGAATCATAGTTGGACTATTGTTGAAATGTTTCATAGGTGGTAATTGCATCGACTAAAATGATGTATGTGTGTAGTAGATTGTTGTCACACCATGAATGATTAATGATTAAGTTGACTAATTGATATAGTTGAATTTCAACATGATTGGATTAGTGGGATTTAGACACTTCTTTGTTCCTCAGAACAGTCGCCAGCTCTGATACCTTAATTGGTCAAAATAAATCGGATGAATCCTGGGCTTGAGCATCGCTTATGTGTCCTGGAGGTCCTAACCATGCAGGGTAGGTTGGGCGGGTAGTTCTTCAAATGTTCAGTGACATGGTTGATCAGTTATTTGTATTTGCTTCAGTTTATCGTGATGTGTTGCATCGCATCACTATTTGTGATTATGTGTTGATCATGTGTCGTTATTGATTATGTTAATGCGTTGATCATGTCATTAATAATTATGATAATGTGAGCTTGTGATGTGATTAATTATGTTGTGATGTTTTTAATTTCCTAATGCAAAATTTTGTTACCTATTGTACATAGCTTTTGTTCTCGTAACAGCAGGGGCATTACAGGATTGATGGATGGATCTCTCCCCCTTCCTTTCCTAGGCCTTCATGTATGTATACTTGGAACTTGAATTATTCTAGTGCAACTGCTTCTTGGTAGTTACTCAAGATTGGTTATTTGTTTTAATGAATTCTTAAGCCACTCTTTGATATAGTCCTTTAATGGTGGAACTGTTATGTCCTACTTTACCCGAAGTGAAAATATTTCATCTTCCATTGCTCTGAATTCAAAGTGTAATTGTTGAACCAATTTTATATGGTCTTCATTACTATTCACAAAGCTAACTAACCATGTTTTAATCTCCTCCTCCAGAAAGTTAGTGAGGTTGTCAAACTCACTACCCCATGAGGCTTTGATTATGTTCAACTTTGTTTCTAATTGCTCCTTGGTTATTAGCATGGATTCTCTTATTAATTGGGGGCACTCAAGTTCCTTGACTATTTCAAGTGATTTGAGAAATGCATCACTTATTTTATCATCAATACTTCTATAGTTGGCAATCAATCCCTGCAACATTTGTATTCTTTCCAACCAACCTACCTTTACTTGTTTTATTCTATGGTTGGAGGGAAAATCCTTTTGTTTTCTATAAAAATCACTCAAGCTTGATACTCATGACATAAAATTGCTTATATCATTTTTATAGAAGAATTCATCATCTTCTAAATATTTTTGAAAATAGTCCACAAGAGAATCAATCCATTGTGATAAGTTCCTTAAATTAGTACAAATTTCCCATGCCTCTAAAATGATACTGAGTCGCATATTTATATGTTATCTGTGACATACATTCTTATCCCAATTAACAACTTAGCTTCTTTCCTTACTCGATTTGATGTGTCTAGTGTGTCCTGAGGCATTGGGTCTGGAACAATGATAGACAATGGTTCTACAAATAGAGATCTAGGACTTAAGGCATCCTCTAGTTCACATTCTTTTCTTCAATTTACTATTTTCTAGCTCTTGCTCTAAAATAGAATGAGCTAGAGTGTCACCAGTGGTAATGTGTAAATTGAGGAGTCTAGAAGGTCCAACTCCTGAAACATCAACCTCTAAGTTCCATTTTTTGGTTATCTTCTTATTTTGGACATGAACTTTCTCTATTTGCAATTTCTTCTCCTCCTTATTATACTTGGCATTATGTAGTGTCAAGGATTGTTCTTCGAAAATAGTTGATCCCTCTCGAGCCAAATATTTTGCTAGATGTTGACTTTCAGTGATTTGTAACGCCACCCACTCAGGTACATTATTACTATCAATTTCCATTTCAACAACATCTCTTGAACCTTCATACTTCTGGGAACCTTTATTGCTTGTACTTATTTTCCTCTTGGGATGTAAAATTGTATATGCCTTCTCAATACTGACATGAGGGGTGCCATCCTCATAATCTCGTCTAGCACATCTTTCATTATTATCTCCTTTACTCATGTTGGGCTCTTGGCTCCTTTGGATAGAGGAGGACCTCCTATGTGGAAGGGGGGTAGACAAAGATTGAGCATTAGTTCCACTTTTTCCTCTTTTTTTGTTTTGCTTTGTTGATGCTCTTTTTCGCTTCTATATTTTTAGTTTGAGTATTTGAGCCGACTTTTGTGACTAAGTCATCATTACATGTTTGTTTCTCTTTCCTTCTGGTGGTGTTTGGATCATTATCATCGGATCCTTATGAAATTCTTATAAAAATATTGTTGTATTGCATTGACAACAAATGAGAAGAAAATAATCCTTCAGGATCAAAACCCTTGATAGGTTCAACTTCCTTCAAGTGGAATACATTTAACATTTTAGAGACTTATGTCAAATAGGATAAGCCTTTAATTTATGTCAGCTACATTGAAGGGCGGGGAAATAGATTATATTTTCCTCTTCTTATCGAAGAAACAATACCATTCTCTATATTGTCTGAAAACCTCGGCAACAAAGTACCGTTCACATACAAAAGTGGGAAGAAGAAGAGGTCTCCCCTCAAATACATATTGCCTAATATAGGTAGATTCTTCCTCATAAACATAAATTCCTTTTCCTTTGAGGAAATCCTCGGCTTCCCATGTGATTCTTGTTGATGGTATTCCGGTTAAAATATTCCTAAACTTTTTAACAAATCTATCTTGAACAAGGCATAATTGAAATGGTACCTTGTGCTTCCACAATACTGGGTACCAAAATTGGACAAGATCATTTTCAACATCAATGTTACCCCTTGTGGGTAATCCTTCAAATACATTACAGTATGCCACAACTAGTGCAAAATAAGCAGTCATGAAAAAGTATCGTGTCTTCAAATAATTGACAAGTTGATATGAAATATCATTTGAGATTATTTCGACCCAATCAAACATTGCTTCCTTTATAATTGAGAAATACAGGACATATAAAACATACCTCAGTATATGAGACACAACATCTTTCCCCGTCAATCGTGCAAACAACCATGAAAAATATCGATATGGTTCAGATAGTAGAGATATATCAATAAGAGAAATTTCGATTGGCATGAGTGTAGATGGCACCATGAAATCCCTCAATACGTTTACACCACCAACCTATGCACCCTTAAAGGAATCGACTTCTAGAATCCTAAGAGTCTTGTTAGGGGTGGGAATTATGAGCATTAACCTTTGGAGTTAAAATAATTTGGTTATTTCATTTAGAAACAAATTGAATCATCCTTATCTTTCAGTTGAATCTACATTCACATCAGGAAACTAGCTCCCTGAAGTCTAAAACTTTTGGCAAGCAACCAACCTTTACTAGGTTGGTCATCCAAATTTTGCTAACAAGTTTATGTTCAAGAGCGAGGTTTAAATAACATTGATATGTAGAGGACCAATGAAAATACTTATTATGGTGTGCAAGAGAGTTGACAGTGTCTCCACATAAAGGCTCCTTTCTTCTTCTAGTTGCCATATTTTCTACTTTTTCCAGTACACTTTGATATATGTGATGAGTATTTCTTATGAATTACAGAGCTCAAGTTGTTTTAAAAAATAAGCTCGTGAATAATACTTCATAATATGTCCCTTTTTCATGTACAATTTTACTTTGGAATACATGCAACCATAAATGAAAGTTATTTTTGAAAAGTAAGTGCTCTATGGAAAAACAAGATAATTAATCAACATTTACCATGGATCACCGCCTCTTTCCTTGTGAATTGGGAACTCATCAATGAATCATAAATGACCTCAAAAAATGTGAATGATGAATGGTGGTCTAATGAGAATTCACTAAGTATGGAATAGGAGGTAGAGAGATTAGTCTTACAAAGGTTAAGTTGTGTGAAAGTATGGTTGTGTGGAGGTATGATTATGCAGAGAAATGGGTGTGTGAAGGTAGATTCATGCACATGTTCAAAGTCTAGAGTGAATGTGGAGAATGAAAAGTGGCTAAGTATGGGAAGTTATGAAGGGTGTACAATTTGAGGCACGCGGGTGCAAAATGGAGGTGGAGGAAGTGCGAAGGAAAGGGTTGTGTAGAGAAAAGGGTTTGTGTGGAGTGCTGAGAAAAAAGTTTGAAATGAAGAATCTTCACACAACATAAGGATTCTCCGCACAATATAAGTCATAAAAATGACTAAGTGTGTTAACATATTAAATTTTTTTGCAACACACTATGTAACTATGAAAATTGTAGGGAACACAGTGGAATATGAAATGGAAAGAAAGGGAGGGTTCTATACATAGTTAAACTTGCAATAAAAGGTGATACATGAAAATGGATAAAAAAAGGGATAACTGCAAAGGATACGAGAACTCAAGAAGTGGTAGTAGAGCTCAAAGATGTCACTACTCACCTACTCATTTAGCCAGGAAATTTTATGCATTTGAAGAATCAAGAAGCAACCTAGAAGTGTCCCATGTTAGGCATCAAAGAAGAAGATATGAATTGGATACCTTGAAAGGTGAGATTAGGAAGATTAAGCCACCAAATTTAATAGTGAAAACAAAAGGGGAGATGATGTTTGTTATGGCACAAGTTGTAGGTTGGGAAAAGCCTGACCCAACCACAAAATCAAGTGCTACAACTTGGGAATCCTACACCCAATGTCACCTCGATGTAGGTCCCTCACTTCAAGGGTGACTAGGTCACTCTAGAGAGGCGATATCGGTGACCCTAGGAGGAGTGAGATGTAGATGAATAGATATGGAAGTGGAACCCCAAGAAGTCAAGTCTAAGTGGAATGAGATGTGGAAGAGATGCCTTGTAAGTCAAGTGATTGTTGCCCCAAAGGTTTAGTACTTCTCCAGATGATTATACCCACCCAAGACAAAATATAATCCAACTTGCAATGATATATGTTAGTATGGATCAACAAGTTAATATCGTTGTCCCTAATTTGCAGCAGTAGATAACATTTTATATCAGAAAATAAATCATTCTAAATCAGCATGTTAAATCATTTGATTATCCAATGATATTGTTAATGAATATGGCAATCAATTATGATTGAAAAATGGCACTTTGAGGCTAAATAAAGCAAGTTGTTACAACATGTATTTTCTGCAAAAAATTGCAGCCTTCTGTCTGTAGAATTTAAAGGCATGCAACAACAAAATCAACCACAGAAAAGTTCCAAGAGCTAGCCCAAAAGATGCACCCTATTTAGTAGAGTTAGTGTGCAAAATTTAGGAGCTAGTCTAGGGTTAGTTTAGGAGTTAAGAGAGAATTAGTAGCTAGTGTTATGCGGCCCTAATGGCTGTAGGTTAAAGTTTGTAACATAAATTAAAGTAGTGGAAGAGATGGGATGCCCTAGTAGGGGAAGACTCCTCTCAATGTGGTAAACCAACTCCAAGCAAGAGATATTTCAAAAGACAAAATTTCACGTTTCCCAAGGAAATAATTTAATATCTCCAATGCAAAAAATAAATGACTAGTGCGTTTACTATTGGGTTAGTGGAGTCAAATAAATGAACTAGAGATGCTACTTCCTTGGGGGTGTAAATCCTCTTACTTCCCAAGGAAAGTATATCTAGTTAGGGTTTGAGAATGAGGGGTGTAAATCATCTTACTTCCTCAAACAAACCCTTGCAACATCAATGAACTTCAAGCAATCAATGATGAAGACTAGAGTGGGGGTGTAAATGCTCTTACTTCCCACTTAGCTCCTAGCATAAAAATCCTTGAATTGAAAAAATGATAGCATAAGAGTAAAAGACCATACCAAAATCAAGAAAGATGCTAAGACAATCCACCATAAAAGCTAGAAACCATTCATCCAAGGCTAGTGCCTCACTCCTCCATCAACCATTCATCAACATAGCCATAAACAAGTGTACAAGAGACAAAATAAGCCAAGTGTAGTGAAAATTTCAGATCAAGTTTTCTTACAAGAGGGGAATTTATGTTCAAATGAGATCTCATGATCTCTTATTTATACAAAATGTCACCAAGGTGACTTGTCCATATATTAAGGGGTAAACCACAAGAATAGGGGTCAACAACCCTAATATTGCCCCATTTACAAAGTAATATTAAACAATTCATTTAAAATTTCACTTTTGTACAAATAAAACCCTAATTTTACATGGACGTCGCCCCTTTAGGGGACATTTTGCCACTTGGGACAAATCCTTGGTGTTGGAGAAGCTATGGTAGGCCTCCAAAATCCACATGTCAAGCATATATGCAATCTCCTCATGGACAAGGTCTCATCCTTATCAAACTTCCATGTGTCAATGAGTGGCAACACCACCACCAAACCCTAGCCCCTAAGTATGACGTCAATTTAAAAAAGAAGAAGTTTTGCCCCTCCTCGGAAATTTGTTTGGCGTGTGATGGTTGGGCTAGGTCTTCCACATCATCTTCTAGGTCTTCAATTATTCATCTATGTGATCCAACATGTGGACCCTTGGAATCCAACCTGTGGGCTTGTAGCCCCACGAAATCCCAAGCTAGGCTTGTTCTCCCAAAATTGTCCACCAACTAGGTCATGCAAAAACAAATGAGCACGCCCTCCAAGGATCTCAAGTCATAACATCATGATAAGTGAATCCAATCAATAAATGAGCCAACTAAGCATGTGCATCAAAGATCACTATATCAAACACTTAATTGCTCAAAGACATTATGCGACTTGTCAAGCTTGAATATGGGAGGGTTGACGAGGTGTCCTATTGGATAGATCTTGCCTTAGGTCAAGGAGAGTTTCCAAGAGATCCCTCTCCAAGCCATGTAAAGTGGGTGAAGTGGTTGGGGTCAAGACCCAATGGGCATAGGGCTCATGACATATAAGGGGTCATAGTGTCTCATTCATGGGTGCCTTTGTAGAGGGTGTGTGGTACCTTCGTCCACAATGCACTTTTTCCAAGCCCATTAATTGTCATTCTTTTATTCTTTCACTATTTTAAGGAGAGGTTGAAGGTCACTGCCCTGGCATGGTGACCAAATAATGGCAATGTCACCCACAAACACCTAGTGGAAATGAGAAGGTTGGCTCATGATGAGACCCCATTTCTCTCAGCCATGCAACTGAGAGCCATTACCCTGGTTTGATGACTAGATGATGGAAATGTCATACCACTAGATATTCATGGATGTGATAAGTTGGCTCATGATGAGACCTCCTATCCTTCAACTAACCTTTTAAGATATTTTTATTATATTGTAGGTCCCCTTTACTCAAAGATAAGTGTTCTACTGCTTTCTTGGGTGATTCTCGAGTGAAGCATCTGGAAATTTCATACAAGGCTTTTATCTTTTACCCAACATCAATCCCTTTGAGCCTTCAACCCCTTCCTCCCATAGAATGAGGGACAACCCCTTCTTGGGTCAATACACCCTAAAATCCCAAGAGATAAGGAAATGGATGGGAATAATGATGGAAAGTGGTAAGTATGGTTGAGAACAGTACGCTGTCTCTTTAAGGGAGTTCCTAGTAACAAACCCATCCCGAAGGAAGACCACTTACTAGAGCACAATTTTAACCACCAAGGTGAAGCAGGGAAAAAGACATAATGCCCAAGCATATATTATGAAATATAGAGCAATCTAAGATACACCATACTCAAATGAGTTAAATATTTAAATGTTTCTCACCATAAAATTGACTTGTACCTCATGGAGCAAGGCCCACTATCTTTCAGAAGCCAGTTGATGTGGTGGATGCCATCTGAAAGTCTATGACCATCTGTGGTGGTGAGAGGGTTTCCCAACTGTGCAAAAGGGTATTGTTGGCCATGTAGTCTTCTCGTCACTCCATATCTGCAACATGAGGGCCTCGAGACATAATCTCCTTATTTATCCACAAAATGGGGATAAAATCTAGCTCCTACTTGGGGACATGTGCTCATCATAGAGTGCATGAGAACCACAACATCTCTTGGTAGAACTGTGTCTGCAAGGAAACATCAAATTGTCAAGTGCGGGATGGCCTACTCATCCTTGTTCTCATATGATCATAATCAAAACCAACTAAGCCAGAAAAATAAAATTTGACATTGTTTTCAAAAATTTCTAAGCTAAGCATGAAATCAATATGAAAGTGGAGCAAAATGAAAATGAAATGCCTCTAAACTAATATGAGCAATCAAGATGAAAATGCAGGGGAAAACAAGATGAATTACCTACTTACCTAGGCATGGGCCTTGAAGAAGTCATGTGACCTGGAAGTGAGGTTAGAGAAGAGATCCATCTATCGATAGTGGCATCTTCCTCCCATATAATGTTGTCAGATAGTACCTTTCTTTATCAGACTTCTTCCTGGTGATGTAAGGGCCAAGCCATGAACTATTGTCTTTCTGGTCATATATGGGCTTTCCCTTTATTTTATCCCACATGAGCACAAGGCTTCCTTCATTGAAATCGATGAAAGGTGTATTCTCATTGTGTGGAGGCTCTATGTGGTCCGTCTCTTTGACAATTTGTTCATGTTCTGATCTTCTTTCTTCAAAATTTGGATATACCCTGGTTCCTTCCCATGGTATTTTGCAAGTTTCTCTTTGTATTCATTTGTCCATGGAATAAGCGTGTCTATGGAGTCCTCCTGCATAAAGGGTAACTCAGATGGACCATACTCAATGCTCTGTGGAGGCACATCATAATCGCATTCGCTGGCATAATTAGGACCATCAGGATTCATCACGTGTCTATCAACTTTCTCCTGATTGTATAGTATCTGAAAAGTGACATCTCCCATAGGAATGTGTGCATGGGTGAGATCCATGCTAAGGAAACCCCCAAGAGCAGTAGACCAACTCCTAGATAAGAGCATCCCCCAAGCATATGGAATGTCGATCACTACTAGGTCCATGAGAATGTTGATATGTGGAAAATCAATTAGGAATGCCTCAATGTCCTCACATACCCCAAGAACTTTGACCTTTTTGGAATCAATACCACACACATTGCCATAAGATCGGGTTATCTTCAAACCAAGCTTTTTCATTACCTTCAATGATATGACATTTGTTGAGGCCCCTGATGTTCGATTACTGAGAGGAGGGGTGAATCAGTAATAGCGTAATTATAATCCTTTTCTTCAAATGTTATATCAATGTAGAATTATTATCCAATAATGAGCAGTAAGAAATAAACAATCACACACATACACAGTACACTAGTGTTTTACGTGCAAACCCAAATTGGGAGAAAACCACAAAATGCTTTTTCTTATATGTCTTGAAGAATTACATTCATTGGAAGCACTGGCTTCCTTTGTTTTCTAGCTGCAACTGGAAGAAGGCTCCAACCCCCTAGTTTCTCAGGCTACAACTTGAGGGAAGCTCCGACTCCCCAATTCTCTGGCTACAACCAGAAGGAGGCTACAACTCCCTATGTTCTCCGGCTACAATCGGAAGGTGGCTACAACCACTTGTCCTTGCCTCGTCCAACCGCCCTAAAGTAGAAGTAGAATGATGGAACCATTGTCACACTATTACTGTGAGATATACCGCTGTAAACTTGTACCAATAAATCTGAACCATGCATCAACTTGTACCTCAACCCGTAATCAACCTGTACCATAAACAAGTGCATCAACCATGCACCAACCTGTACCAAACAACCCGTAATCAACCTGTACCATAAACAAGTGCATCCAACCATGTACCAAGTATGTACCAATCATGTGTCAACTACTCATTAACTATGACTCATCAA
>ML868171.1:3510-17085 GCA_009831015.1 Picea engelmannii
CAGCAACTACACTATTGCTAACCCTAGCTAAGTAAAAAAAATTTACCCAAGCAACTACTCTAGGTTTCACAATATTACTTAAAGAACAGAACAATATCACCTCACAATAGCATAGAACACTGAGACAAAATCTCGTACTCCATGATTCCTCCAAAGCTCTTCTTTATTATCAATGGAAGAGGTTGTAGAAACAAAGTTGCTCCAAGCTCTTAAAAAACAAATCAAATGAAGCAGTGACAATGAGAGAGAGAGAGACGGTAATAAATTGGTAGCATAACAATACTCAGAAGAATGGTGAAGTATGAGTGAGGGAGAGGGTTATTTATAGCTAAGAGAGGCAAAGATACCCCTTTTGGATATTTGCCAAATGTCAAAAATCCAAGCCAAGATGAGTCCAAGGAAGGGGGGCAGATAACTTATAGGTTTGGGTGAGAGATGGAAGGTGGGAGTGTGTGGAGGGTGAAGTGGCAATCTAAGAGGGGCGTGTGAAGTGGCAATCTAAGGGTAAAGTGGCAATCTAAGAGGCAGCAACACAAGTAAAGAAATAACGAAAAAAGCAAAAGATTTTAACTTATGCCTCCATGGGCCTAAACTAGCATTGGTTGTGTGAGAACTACTCTAGATAGTTTTAACCATTAGCATGCATATTAGATACCAACAACTAAGCTAGCTAAACTATAAAGGAAAAGCAGAAATGGAACTAAGATAAAAACTCAAAATGAAAAGCAGAAATGAAGCAAGAAGACAAGCCACTTGGAAACCCCCTTTGCGCTTGCTTACAATGTTTTATAGAGATGGAGAAAGAAGGAATTTTGTTACCAATTTAGAAGGGGGGCCTTTCTAGATGTGTTGTGACTGAAAACAGGCAGCATGCACCTTTGACCTGGCGAGAAACTGCAAAAATCAGCAAGCTATTGCTTGTTGAAAATGCTGCAACACACTCACAAAAAGTTAAGAAAATTTATGTTTTGCAACAAAAACTTTCCACAAATAAAAACTAAAAAATTTAATTTGTATAAATGACCTATCTAAGAGAGTTAGAAACCAAAATATGAATATGATAAGAAGAAAAAGATAAACAAAAAAACTTATGAAGTTTTAATCAGCGATGAGGGTAGATCCTTACTCGAATCTATTCCAACAACGCTCTTTAAGATGACCTGCAAACTTAAAATAAAATGTGAGACAGAAGTAGATAATGGACTGCACTAATAACACAACAAAGTTAGTCTCATTTGCGAATACAATGCATATAGAGGCCAACAACTACACTATTGCTAAGCCTAGCTAAGTAAACAAAATTTACCCAAGCAACTACTCTAGGTTTCACAATAATACTTAAAGAACAAAACAATATCACCTCACAATAGCATAGAACACCGAGACAAAATCTCATTCTCCATGATTCCTCCAAAGCTCTTCTTTATTATCAATGGAAGAGGTTGTAGCAACAAATTTGTTGCAATCTCTTCAAAAGCAAATCAAATGAAGCAAAGTGATAATGAGAGAGAGAGAGAGACGGTAAGAAATTGGTAGCATAACAATACTTAGAAGAATGGCAAAGTATGAGTGAGGGATACGCTTATTTATAGCTAAGGGAGGCAAAGAGACCCCTTTTGGATCTTTGCCAAATGTCAAAAATCCAAGCCAAGATGAGTCCAAGGAAGGGGGGCGCATAACTTTAAAGTTTGGGTGAGAGATGGAAGGTGGGAGCGTGTGGAGGATGAAGTGGCAAGCTAAGAGGGGCGTATTGGCCAAGAGAAAATCCCACGCCTAAATTTAAATATAGTTTCCAACTTTTTGCAAGACGTTTCCATCGTTTTTCCAGAGAGGGGTTGCAAATCCCAAGAAGGGCGTCAGCTTTCTTGGGTGGCCTGTGCTTGAGCATGTGAGACACACTCTAGCAGACTTTTTATTTCTTAGAGTTTAAAAGCCTTAGATCCATTTTCATAGGGACTACCCCCCTTCGCTTCGCTAGGAGTTGGCCTAGACCGAGGAGTTGAGGACCAGGTGACAACACCTTGACTCAACACTTTCCCCCAAGGACATAGCAACTGGATTGAAGGTTTCTTCCATGATAACCCAGGTGTGTATAAGGTGGCAACACAAGTAAAGAAATAACCAAAAGCAAAAGATTTTAACTTATGTCTCCACGGGCCTAAACTAGCATTGGTTGTGTGAGAACTACTCTAGATAATTTTAACCATTAGCATGCATATTATATATCAACAACTAAGCTAGCTAAACTATAAAGGAAAAGTAGAAAATGAACTAAGATAAAAACTAAAAATGAAAAGAAGAAATGAAACAAGAAGGCAAGCCACTTGGGGACCCCCTTTGGGCTTGCTTACAATGCTTTATAGAAATGGAAAAAGAAGGAATTTCGTTACCAATTTAGAAGGGGGGCCTTTGGAGATGTGTTGTGACTGAAAACAGAGAGCATGCACCCTTGACCTGGTGAGAACTTGTAAAAATCAGCAAGCTATCAATGGAAGAGGTTCTAGCAACAAAGTTTCTGCAAGCTCTTCAAAAACAAATCAAATGAAACAAAGTGACAATGACAGAGAGAGAGAGAGAGACGCTAAGAAATTGGTAGTGTAACAATAATCAGAAGAATGGTGAAGTATGAGTGAGGGAGAGGCTTATTATAGCTAAGAGAGGCAAAGAGACCCCTTTTGGATCTTTGCCAAATGTAAAAAATCCAATCCAAGATGAGTCCAAGGAAGGGGGACGCATAAATTTTAGGTTTGGATGAGAGTTGGAAGGTGGGAGTGAGTGGAGGGTGAAGTGGCAAGCTAAGAGGGGCATATTAACCGAGAGAAAGGCCCACGCCTAGCTTTAAAGCTAGTTTCCAACTTTTTGCAAGATTTTTACATCTTTTTTCCAGAGAGGGGGTGCAAATCCTAAGAAGGGCATGAGCTTTCTTGGGTGTCGTGTGCTTGATTGTGTGAGGCACACTCTAGCACACTTTTTCTTTCTTAGAGTTTAAAAGCCTTAGATCCATTTTCATAGGGACTAGCCCCCCTGGCTTCGCTAGGAGTTGGCCTACAAGGAGGAGTTGAGGATCAGGTGACAGCGCCTTGACTCGAGACTTGCCCCCAAGGACACACCAAGTGGATTGAAGGTTTCTTCCATGATAATATAAGGCGGAAACACAGGTAAAGAAATAACGAAAAGCAAAAGATTTTAACTTATGCCTCCACAGGCCTAAACTAGCATTGGTTGTGTGAGAACTACTCTAGATAATTTTAACCATTAGCATGCATATTAGATATCAACAACTAAGTTAGCTAAACTATAAAGGAAAAGAAGAAAAGGAACTAAGATAAAAACTGAAAATGAAAAGCAGAAATGAAACAAGAAGGCAAGCCACTTGGGGACGCCCTTTGGGCTTGCTTACAATGTTTTATAGAGAAGGAAAAAGAAGGAATTTCGTTAACAATTTAGAAGGGGGGCCTTTGGAGATGTGTTGTGACTGAAAATGGCAGCATGCACCCTTGACCTGGCGAGAACCTGCAAAAATCAGCAAGCTATTGCTTGCTGAAAATGCTTCAACACACTCACAAAAAGTTAAGAAAATTTATGTTTTGCAACAAAAACTTTCCACATATAGAAACTAGAAATATAATTTGTTTAAATGACCTATATAAGAGAGTTAGCAACCAAAATTTGAATATGATAAGAAGAGAAAGATAAACAGAAAAACTTATGAAGTTTTAATGAGTAATGAGGGTAGATCCTTGCTCGAATCTATCCCAACAACGCTCTTTGAGATGACCTGCAAACTTAAAATAAAATGTGAGACAGAAGTAGATAATGGACTGCATAAACTAATAACACAACAAAGTTAGTCTCATTTGCGAATACAATGCATATAGGTTAACAACTACACTATTGCTAAGCCTAGCTAAGTAAACAAAATTTACCCAAGCAACTACTCTAGGTTTCACAATAATACTTAAAGAACAGAGCAATATCACCTCACAATATAATAGAACACCGAGACAAAATCTCGTACTCCATGATTCCTCCAAAGCTCTTCTTGATTATCAATGGAAGAGGTTGTAGCAACAAAGTTGCTTCAAGCTCTTCAAAAACAAATCAAATGAAGCAAAGTGACAATGAGAGAGAGAGAGAGAGAGAGACGGTAATAAATTGGTAGCATAACAATACTCAGAAGAATCGTGAAGTATGAGTGAGGGAGAGGCTTAATTATAGCGAAGAGAGGCAAAGAGACCCCTTTTGGATCTTTTTCAAATGTCAAAAATCCAAGCCAAGATGAGTCCAAGGAAGGGGGGCGCATAACTTTTAGGTTTGGGTGAGAGATGGAAGGTGGGAGTGTGTGGAGGGTTAAGTGGCAAGCTAAGAGGGGCGTATTGGCCAAGAGAAAGGCCCACGCCTAGCTTTAAAGCTAGTTTCAAACATTTTGCAAGATGTTTCCATCTTTTTGCCAGACAGGGGGTGCAAATCCCAAGAAGGGCATGAGCTTTCTTGGGTGGCGTGTGCTTGAGTGTGTGTGACACACTCTAGCACACTTTTTCTTTCTTAAAGTTTAAAAGCCTTAGATCCATTTTTATAGGGACTACCCCCCTTGGCTTCGCTATTAGTTGGCCTAGACGGAGAAGTTGAGGATCAGGTGATAACACCTTCACTCGAGACTTGCCCCTAAAGTCCCCCCTTCTAAATTGGTAACAAAATTCCTTCTTTCTCCATCTCTATAAAGCATTGCAAGCAAGCCCAAAGGGGGTCCCCAAGTGGCTTGCCTTCTTGTTTTATTTCTGCTTTTCATTTTCAGTTTTTATCTTAGTTTTTTTTCTTCTTTTCCTTTATAGTTTAGCTAACTTAATTGTTGATATCTAATATGCATGCTAATGGTTAAAATTATCTAGAGTAGTTCTCACAAAACCAATGCTAGTTTAGGCCTGTGGAGGCATAAGTTAAAATCTTTTTCTTTTCGTTATTTCTTTACTTGTGTTGCCGCCTTATACATACCTAGGTTATCGTGGCAGAAACCTTCAATCCGCTTGGTGTGTCCTTGGGGGAAAGTCTCAAGTCAAAGTGTTGTCATCTAATCCTCAACTCCTCCGTCTAGGCCAACTCCTAGCGAAGCCAATGGGGGTAGTCCCTATGAAAATGGATCTAAGGCTTTTAAACTCTAAGAAAGAAAAAGTGTTCTAGAGTGTGTTTCACACACTCAAGCACACGTCGCCCAAGAAAGCGTATTGAAAGTTTCTTCCACGATAACCCAGGTGTGTATAAGGCGGCAACACAAGGGGGGCCTTTGGATATGTGTTTTGATTGAAAATAGGCATCATGCACCCTTGACCTGGCGAGAACCTGCAAAAATCTGCAAGCTATTACTTGCCGAAAATGCTGCAACACACTTACAAAAAGTTAAGAAAATTTATGTTTTGCAACAAAAACTTTCCACATATAGAAACTAGAAATATAATTTGTTTAAATGACCTATCTAAGAGAGTTAGCAACCAAAATCTGAATATGATAAGAAGAGAAAGATAAACATAAAAACTTATGAAGTTTTAATGAGTGATGAGGGTAGATCCTTGCTCGAATCTATCCCAACAACGCTCTTTGAGATGACTTGCAAACTTAAAATAAAATATGAGACAGAAGTAGATAATGGACTACATGCACTAATAACACACCAAAGTTAGTCTCATTTGTGAATACAATGCATATAGGCCAGCAACTACACTATTGCTAAGCCTAGCTAAGTAAACAAAATTTACCCAAGCAACTACTCTGGGTTTCACAATAATACTTAAAAAACAGAACAATATCACCTCACAATAGCATAGAACACCGAGACAAAATCTCGTACTCCATGATTCCTCCAAAGCTCTTCTTTATTATCAATGGAAGAGGTTGTAGCAACAAAGTTGCTCCAAGCTCTTCAAAAACAAATCAAATGAAGCAAAGTGACAATGAGAGAGAGAGAGAGAGATGGTAAGAAATTTGTAGCATAACAATACTCAGAAGAAAGGTGAAGTATGAGTGAGGGAGAGGCTTATTTATAGCTAAGAGAGGCAAAGAGACCCCTTTGGATCTTTGAAAAATGTCAAATATCCAAGCCAAGATGAGTCCAAGGAAGGGGGGCGCATAACTTTTAGGTTTGGGTGAGAGATGGAAGGTGGGAGTGTGTGGAGGTTGAAGTGGCAAGCTAAGAGGGGCGTATTGGGTAAGAGAAAGGCCCACGCCTAGATTTAAAGCTAGTTTCCAACTTTTTGCAAGATGTTTCCATCATTTTTCCAGAGAGGGAGTGCAAATCCCAAGAAGGGCGTGAGATTTCTTGGGTGGCATGTGCTTGAGTGTGTGAGACACACTCTGGCACACTTTTTCTTTCTTAGATTTTAAAAGCCTTAGATCCATTTTCATAGGGACTACCCCCCTTGGCTTCGCTAGGAGTTCGCCTAGACGGAGGAGTTGAGGATCAGGTGATAGCACCTTGACTTGAGACTTTACCCCAAGGACACACCAAGTGGATTGAAGGTTTCTTCCATGATAACCCAGGTGTGTATAAGGCTGCAACACAAGTAAAGAAATAACGAAAAACAAAAGGTTTTAACTTATGCCTCCACGGGCCTATACTAGCATTGGTTTTGTGAGAACTACTCTAGATAATTTTAACCATTAGCATGGATATTACATATCAACAACTAAACTAGCTAAACTATAAAGGAAAAGCATAAAATGAACTAAGATAAAAACTGAAAATGTAAAGCAGAAATGAAATAAGAAGGCAAGCCACTTGGGGACCCCCTTTGGGCTTGCTTACAATGCTTTATAGAGATGGAAAAAGAAGGAATTTTGTTACCAATTTAGAATGGGGGCCTTTGGAGTTGTATTGTGACTTAAAACAGGCAGCATGCACCTTTGACGTAGCGAGAACCTGCAAAAATCAGCAAGTTATTGTTTGCTGAAAATGCTGCAACACACTCACAAAAAGTTAAGAAAGTTTATGTTTTGCAATAGAAACTTTCCACATATAAAAACTAGAAATATAATTTGTTTAAATGACCTATCTAAGAGAGTTAGAAACCAAAATCTGAATATGATAAGAAGAAAAAGATAAACAGAAAAACTTATGAAGTTTTAATGAGTGATGAGGGTAGATCCTTGCTCTTTGAGATGACCTGCAAACTTAAAATAAAATGTGAGACAGAGATAGATAATGGTATGCATGCACTAATAACAAAGTTAGTCTCATTTGCGAATACAATGCATATAGGCCAGCAACTACACTATTGCTAAGCCTAGCTAAGTAAACAAAATTTACCCAAGAAACTACTCTAGGTTTCACAATAATACTTAAAGAACAGAACAATATCACCTCACAATAGAATAGAACACCGAGACAAAATCTCGTACTCCATGATTCCTCCAAATCTCTTCTTTATTATCAATGGAAGAGGTTCTAGCAACAAAGTTTCTGCAAGCTCTTCAAAAACAAATCAAATGAAACAAAGTGACAATGACAGAGAGAGAGAGATGGTAAGAAATTGGTAGGGTAACAATAATCAGAAGAATGGTAAAGTATGAGTGAGGGAGAGGCTTATTTATAGCTAAGAGAGGCAAGGAGACCCCTTTTGGATCTTTGCCAAATGTCAAAAATCCAATCCAAGATGAGTCCAAGGAAGGGGGGCGCATAAATTTTAGGTCTGGGTGAGAGTTGGAAGGTGGGAGTGTGTGGAGGGTGAAGTGGCAAGCTAAGAAGGGAATATTAGCTGAGAGAAAGGCCTTTGGAAATGTGTTATGACTGAAAACAGACAACATGCACCCTTGACCTGGCGAGACCCTGCAAAAATATGCAAGCTATTGCTTGCTGAAAATGCTGCAACACACTTACAAAAAGTTAAGAAAATTTATGTTTTGCAATAGAAACTTTCCACATATAGAAACTAGAAATATAATTTGTATAAATGACCTTTCTAAGAGAGTTAGAAACCAAAATCTGAATATGATAAGAAGAGAAAGATAAACAAAAAAACTTATGAAGTTTTAATGAGTGATGAGGGTAGATCCTTGCTCGAATCTATCCCAACAACGCTCTTTGAGATGACCTACAAACTTAAAATAAAATGTGAGACAGAAGTAGATAATGGACTGCATGCACTAATAACACAACAAAGTTAGTCTCATTTGCGAATACAATGCATATAGGCTAGAAACTACACTATTGCTAAGCCTAGCTAAGTAAACAAAAATTACCCAAGTAACTACTCTAGGTTTCACAATAATACTTCAAAAACAGAACAATATCACCTCACAATAGCATAGAACTACCTTGACTCGAGACTTGCCACCAAAGGCCCCCCTTCTAAATTGGTAACAAAATTTCTTCTTTCTCCATCTCTATAAAGCATTGTAAGCAAGCTCAAAGGGGGTCCCCAAGTGGCTTGCCTTCTTGTTTCATTTCTGCTTTTCATTTTTAGTTTTTATCTTAGTTCATTTTCTTCTTTTCCTTTATAGTTTAGCTAGCTTAGTTTTTGATATCTAATATGCATGCTAATGGTTAAAATTATCTAGAGTAGTTCTCACAAAACCAATGCTAGTTTAGGCCTGTGGAGGCATAAGTTAAAATCTTTTGCTTTTCGTTATTTCTTTACTTGTGTTCCCGCCTTATACATACCTGGGTTATCGTGGAAAAAACCTTCAATCCACTTGGTGTGTCCTTGGGGGCAAGTCTCAAGTCAAAGTACTGTCACCTGATCCTCAACTCCTCCATCTAGGCCAACTCCTAGCGAAGCCAAGGGGGGTAGTCCCTATGAAAATGGATCTAAGGCTTTTAAACTCTAAGAAAGAAAAAGTGTTCTAGAATGTGTCTCACACACTCAAGCACACGCCTCCCAAGAAAGCGGATTGAAAGTTTCTTCCACGATAACCTAGGTGTTTATAAGGCGGCAACACAAGTAAAGAAATAACGAAAAACAAAAGTTTTAACTTATGCCTCCACGTGCCTAAACTTGCATTTGTTGTGTGAGAACTACTCTAAATAATTTTAACTATTAGCATGCATATTAGATATCAACAACTAAGATAGCTGAACTATAAAGGAAAAACAGAAAAGGAACTAAGATAAAATCTGAAAATGAAAAGCAGAAATGAAACAAGAAGGCAAGCCACTTGGGGACCCCCTTTAAGCTTTCTTTCAATGATTTATAGAGATGGAAAAAGAAGGAATTTTGTTACCAATTTAGAAGGGGGGTCTTTGGAGATGTGTTGTGACTGAAAACAGGCAACATGCACCCTTGACCTGGCGAGAACATGCAAAAATCTGCAAGCTATTGCTCGCTGAAAATGCTACAACACACTCACAAAAAGTTAAGAAAATTTATGTTTTGCAACAGAAACTTTCCACATATAGAAACTAGAAATATAATTAGTTTTAATGACCTATCTAAGAGAGTTAGCACCCAAAATCTGAATATGATAAGAAGAGAAATATAAACAAAAAAACTTATGAAGTTTTAATGAGTGATAAGGGTAGATCCTTGCTCGAATCTATCCCAACAACGCTCTTTGAGATAACCTGCAAACTTAAAATAAAATGTGAGACAGAAGTAGATAATGGACTGCATGCACTAATAACACAACAAAGTTAGTCTCATTTGTGAATAAAATGCACATAGGCCAGCAGCTACACTATTGCTAAGCCTAGCTAAGTAAACAAAATTTACCCAAGCAACTACTCTAGGTTTCACAATAATACTTAAAAAACAGAGCAATATCACCTCACAATAGCATAGAACACCGAGACAAAATCTCGTACTCCATGATTTCTCCAAAGCTTTTCTTTATTATCAATGGAAGAGGCTGTAGCAACAAAGTTGCTCCAAGCTCTTCAAAAACAAATCAAATGAAGCAAAGTGACAATGAGAGAGAGAGAGATGGTAAGTAAGAAATTGGTAGCATAACAGTACTCAGAAGAATGGTGAAGTATGAGTGAGGGAGAGGCTTATTTATAGCTAAGAGAGGCAAAGAGACCCCTTTGGATCTTTGAAAAATGTCAAAAATCCAAGCCAAGATGAGTCCAAGGAAGGGGGCCGCATAACTTTTAGGTTTGGGTGAGAGATGGAAGGTGGGAGTGTGTGTAGGTTGAAGTGGCAAGCTAAGAGGGGCGTATTGGCCAAGAGAAAGCCCCACGCCTAGCTTTAAAGCTAGTTTCAAACTTTTTGCAAGATGTTTCCATCTTTTTGCCAGAGAGGGGATGCAAATCCCAAGAAGGGCGTGAGATTTATTAGGTGGCATGTGATTGAGTGTGTGAGACACACTCTAGCACACTTTTTCTTTCTTAGAGTTTAAAATCCTTAGATCCATTTTCATAGGGACTACCCCCCTTGGCTTCGCTAGGAGTTTGCCTAGACAGAGGAGTTGAGGATCAGGTGACATCACCTTGACTTGAGACTTTCCCCCAAGGACACACCAAGTGGATTGAAGGTTTCTTCCAAGATAACCCAGGTGTGTATAAGGCTGCAACACAAGTAAAGAAATAACGAAAAACAAGAGGTTTTAACTTATGCCTCCGCGGGCCTATACTAGCACTGGTTTTGTGAGAACTACTCTAGATAATTTTAACCATTAGCATGCATATTACATGTCAACAACTAAACTAGCTAAGCTATAAAGGAAATGCATAAAAGGAACTAAGATAAAAACTGAAAATGTAAAGCATAAATGAAATAAGAATGAAAGCCATTTGGGGACCCCCTTTGGGCTTTCTTACAATGCTTTATAGAGATGGAAAAAGAAGGAATTTTGTTACCAATTTAGAAGGGGGGCCTTTGGAGATGTGTTGTGACTGAAAACAGGCAGCATGCACCCTTGACCTGGCGAGAACCTGCAAAAATCAGCAAGCTATTGTTTGCTGAAAATGCTGCAACACACTCACAAAACGTTAAGAAAGTTTATGTTTTGCAACAGAAACTTTCCACATATAAAAACTAGAGACCTATCTAAGAGAGTTAGAAACAAAAATCTGAATATCATAAGAAGATAAAGATAAATAGAAAAACTTATGAAGTTTTAATGAGTGATTAGGGTAGATCCTTGCTCGAATATATCCCAACAACGCTCTTTGAGCTGACCTGCAAACTTAAAATAAAATGTGAGACAGAGACAGATAATGGACTGCATGCACTAATAACACAACAAAGTTAGTCTCATTTGCGAATACAATGCATATAAGCCAGCAACTACACTATTGCTAAGCCTAGCTAAGTAAACAAAATTTACCCAAGAAACTACTCTAGGTTTCACAATAATACTTAAAGAACAGAACAATATCACCTCCCAATAGAATAGAACACGGAGACAAAATCTCGTACTCCATGATTCCTCCAAAGCTCTTCTTTATTATCAATGGAAGAGGTTCTGGCAACAAAGTTTCTGCAAGCTCTTCAAAAACAAATCAAATGAGACAAAGTGACAATGACAGAGAGAGAGAGACGGTAAGAAATTGGTAGTGTAACAATAATCAGAAGAATGGTGAAGCATGAGTGAGGGAGATGCTTATTTATAGCTAAGAGAGGCAAAGAGACCCCTTTTGGATCTTTGCCAAATGTCAAAAATCCAATCCAAGATGAGTCCAAGCAAGGGGGGCGCATAAATTTTAGGTTTGGGTGAGAGTTGGAAGGTGGGAGTGTGTGGAGGGTGAAGTGGCAAGCTAAGAGGGGCGTATTAACCGAGAGAAAGGCCCACGCCTAGCTTTAAATCTAGTTTCCAACTTTTTCAAAGATGTTTCCATCTTTTTTCCAGAGAGGGGGTGCAAATCCTAAGAAGGGCATGACCTTTCTTGGGTGTCGTGTGCTTGATTCTGTGAGGCACACTCTAGCACACTTTTTCTTTCTTAGACTTTAAAAGCCTTAGATCCATTTTCATAGGGACTACCCCCCTGGCTTCGCTAGGAATTGGCCTAGAAGGAGGAGCTGAGGATAAGGTGACAGCACCTTGACTCGAGACTTGCCCCCAAGGACACACCTAGTGGATTGAAGGTTTCTTCCATGATAACCTCGGTGTGTATAAGGTGGAAACACAGGTAAAGAAATAACGAAAAGAAAAAGATTTTAACTTATGCCTCCATGGCCCTAAACTAGTATTGGTTGTGTGAGAACTACTCTAGATAATTTTAACCATTAGCATGCATATTAAATATCAACAACTAAGCTAGCTAAACTATAAAGGAAAAGCAGAAAAGGAACTAAGATAAAAACTGAAAATGAAAAGCAGAAATGAAACAAGAAGGCAAACCACTTGGGGACCCCCTTTGGGCTTGCTTACAATGCTTTATAGATATGGAAAAAGAAGGAATTTTGTTACCAATTTAGAAGGGGGGCCTTTGGAGATGTGTTGTGACTGAAAACAGACAGCATGCACCCTTGACCTGGTGAGAACCTGCAAAAATCAGCAAGCTATTGTTTGCTGAAAATGTTGCAACACACTCACAAAATGTTAAGAAAATTTATGTTTTGCAACAGAAACTTTCCACATATAGAAACTAGAAATATAATTTGTTTAAATGACCTATCTAAGAGAGTTAGCAACCAAAATTTGAATATGATAAGAATAGAAAGATAAACAGAAAAAATTATGAAGTTTTAATGAGTGATGAGGGTAGATCCTTGCTCGAATCTATCCCAACAACGCTCTTTGAGATGACCTGCAAACTTAAAATAAAATGTGAGACAGAAGTAGATAATTTATGGCATGCACTAATAACACAACAAAGTTAGTCTCATTTGCGAATACAATGCATATAGGCCAACAACTACACTATTTCTAAGCCTAGCTAAGCAAACAAAATTTACCCAAGCAACTACTCTAGGTTTCACAATAATACTTAAAGAACAGAGTAATATCACCTCACAATATAATAGAACACCGAGACAAAATCTCGTACTCCATGATTCCTCCAAAGCTCTTTTTTATTATCAATGGAAGAGGTTGTAGCAACAAAGTTGCTTCAAGCTCTTCAAAAACAAATCAAATGAAGCAAAGTGACAATGAGAGAGAGAGAGAGAGAGACGGTAAGAAATTGGTAGCATAACAATACTCACAAGAATGGTGAAGTATGAGTGAGGGAGAGGCTTAATTATAGCTAAGAGAGGCAAAGAGACCCCTTTTGGATCTTTTCCAAATGTCAAAAATCCAAGCCAAAATGAGTCCAAGGAAGGGGGGCGCATAACTTTTAGGTTTGGGTGAGAGATGGAAGGTGGGAATATGTGGAGGGTGAAGTGGCAAGCTAAGAGGGGCGTATTGGCCAAGAGAAAGGCCCACTCCTAGCTTTAAAGCTAGTTTCCAACTTTTTGCAAGATGTTTCCATCTTTTTTCCAGACAGGGGGTGCAAATCCCAAGAAGGGCATGAGCTTTATTGGGTGGCGTGTTCTTGAGTGTGTGTGACAGACTCTAACACACGTTTTCTTTCTTAAAATTTAAAAGCCTTAGATCCATTTTCATAGGGACTACCCCCCTTGGCTTCGCTATTAGTTGGCCTAGACAGAGAAGTTGAGGATTAGGTGACAACACCTTGACTCGAGACTTGCCCCCAAAGGCCCCCCT
>WSFP011437881.1:0-20905 GCA_009831015.1 Picea engelmannii
CCTCCACCTCTTAGCAGAGCTTCATTTTGACGAACAATGATAGTATGAAAGGGACCAGACTTGTGACATGTAATCACTAAAATAATCCCATAATAATATTAAAACAAGGGTTGTATGGCAGCTTAGTCCATGCCGAGATGGATTAAGCTGCCATGCTAGACATGTCTACTCATTTTGGATATGTCCACTCATTCATTGTCTTTGTTAAAGGGATTGTGTACATAAAACTAACTAAAAAAAATTGGAAGATAAATACCACTTAGAAAATGGAAAGGAGACCAACTCCTCACAGGTTAGACAGGCTACGCCTGGAGGCAGCCAGAGCAATGCCACACACTTCATATTAATCACTCATGAACATAAAGAAATACATCAGGCAGAGAGTTGGAACAAACTCCTAGGAAATGGGATCTAAGTCCTAAATACAAACACAATCGCCTAACTAATAGATTCTCCATTATTTCTCCAACGCTCCCCCTTAATGGAGAAATGGATTGTCTATAATACAAATGCCTAACATAAGTAACATTCTCGCTGGTCTTAGTCTCAACTAGGCTTACAAATTGACTCTAACAGTTTCATCTTGACCTTTCTTGTTGTGATATAGTGATGGAGATGGAGCTTCTTCCTTGGTTTGCTTCTCCAAATATGTTTCATCTTGACTCTGTTTTTCTTTACTTTCATCTTGGCTTTGTTCTTCTTCATTTTGGAACTTGGCAGCTGACTATTGTTCTTTGTCCTCAACACCTCTATAGGTTCTTGGAAGCGTGTGTCTTTAATGATTGCAAATTATTCTAACTTCTCATAAGTGGGTTGCTTCTCTTTTTGGATACAATCATCAATGTCTTGCTCAATGGAATTTTGCAACATCAATTCATAATAATACTTGATTTCTTCCGGGCTCCACACCATAAAAATTGACTCAATATTTTCTTCCTCATTTTCTTCATTTTTTTCCATGTTTTCTTCATAATCAGTCACTACTGAAAATGAGTTGTTGTTTTGTAAACTTGCACACTCAAAAACATTGTTACAATCATATGAAAAATCATAGGAAGAACCATACTGGTTCTTTTCATTTTTCTATTCTAAGAGAGCTTTCATTTCTTCGTCTTTCTTCCTTTCCTTTGATGTTGCATAATAATTTTCATTTTCAGCTTCAACTACTATCACAATTGGTTGTTTCATGTCTTCAACCTCTTTACCAGGATCTATCACTACAAACATGTTGTCTTTCACTTGGTTTGTGTATGATGTTAGCACCGCCATTTTTCTTTCCATTTAGAGTCGATTTTTAGTCACGTTGTAACCCATGTGTTCGAACATGTGAGGTCAGGTACGTAAAAATGAAAGGGTCTAAATCATTAAGTGGTCGATTGGCCCTTGGAAATAGGAAGGGGTGTCAGAGTCGAAACATACGTAAATAGTACGGGCATGTCATTCCCAGAGAGTCGGGTCCTGTCAAAAGTTAGTCTCTACGTGCCCCAGGTTGAGTCAAGCAGTTAATGGAATTCGTTTCAGCAAGTGTTGTGGCTATTATTAGTTCATCATGAGGGTCAAAGGAATGAAAAATAGCGACGTTCACATCACATATTCCTTGCAAACCTTATCGCCTATACCTTGCACATAGGGATGTGTTATGGAAGATCTATGGTTCGATTCAAAACATCTAGTCGACATGAATTCAGTGTTCTTTGGCACAATTCTTCTTTCTATCCGATCCGTTATAAATCCCAGAGTTTCTACACCCATTTTGATCACGAATTCAGATTCAGGCTGTGTTTGTAAGTTTTCTCGTAGTCCTAGTTTGACCAAATTCTCCATTTTGGGCATCCACCCGATATACTGCATGCAAGATAGACACTGGTCGCACCATGGCGACTTCTCAAAACATGAATAAGGGCGTACGAAGTGGTAGGATCACCAGACCCGAGCCCCAAAGTGATTGGGATTCTTTCTCACTCACAACAGGCATTCCCAAGGATAAAAGAGGAATTTTCCTGTTGCCCACAGGAACGACGACGTCAAACAATGCGGAACCTGGAGTGGGAGAAACTGTGCAGGAAAGAAGGACAATAGGAGCCATATATCCACAACAACAGATACCTTAGAGAAGGGGTAGACCAAGGAAGACCAAGGAAAATGGGGAAATTCTAATCTCAGATGATCCGCGCGCACGATCGATCGATGAACGATTACTTATGCGTGCTATCTGCCTGGAGCCTTTGAAAGGTACCAACTTACAAAGAAGGAGTAGAACAAAGAGGATGGTTGCCGCAGGTTCAAATGATCGAGAGACAGCTCAGCAGCTGAAGCAAGAAAAGCTATCCATCGCTGAACTGTACCAAGAAAACAGGGAGCAGAGACAACAACTGGTGAAAAAGATCATGGAAGCATCAGAGCACAAGGTCACAGAGGGAATGTGACGTGGCTAAAAAGACAGCTCCGGGAGGCACATGATACGATTGTACAACTATGCGAAGCACAACGGTTGTCAGAAGAAAAGTGTACCAAATAGTCCGGAGAATGTGAAGCGACCGAAGAGATAGCCCATGTAGCTCTCGCTAGTGAACAAAGAAAACATGATTAGCTGAGTTTGTTCCTGTATTTGCAAACATAAGGAAAATATTGACAATTTTGAAGGAGATGTCACCCAAGGCATTTTGAAATTTTAATAATGGTCGTGACTTTCTACAACCACTTGCCGCGCACACTTCCCCCAACAAATGAGCGCATGACAGAAAATAAAATCCATTATAGAAGATAGCGAGACTCTAATGGACACTTGTCCACCCAGATACCTGATCGACAATCGAATCCCCGTGGTGGATTACAACAATCATGATGTAGCCAAATGTGCCTTTTGTCTATTTTTGAAAAAAGTCATGCGAAGAGTTTTGTAACGCAGAACAATCAATCCCCTAGTTTGTAGTGTTAGTAGTTAGAAGAGTAGGGAAGCTCAAGCAACGCCCTCGTTTATATATTTGATCTTTTCGATGTAAGCCACGTTGGTTGGAAAAATTGGTATAGATAGTAGCTATTATATGTAATTTAAGTTCGACTGAAACTTAATGAAAAAGTCTTGTAATTTTGATGAAAAGATTCTAATTGTAGTAGTTAGATGTATTGTTTTCCCTTAATTTGCGTACGTGCTTCCAATTATCTTTATTCATATCTTTTTATTTCTAATTCAGAATGAATTTTTGAACCCATGGATTCGCTACACAATGCCCCTTGTTTGCGTCATTTAGACAACACATTTTCTTCTAAAAAGTTAACTCTGAATTCACCTGCAGCGGTGCTCCAAGTTACTTCCTGTATTTTCTCCTCGCCACACATTACTACTTTTCACTGAAGACTATTTCTCACTTATCCTTTATCCTCTCAAAGTTCTGTCACCGAGTCATTTGTTTGCATTGTTTTCTCGAATCGACTCCATAGCCCAAGTTTGATTATCTTGCGCCAATATAACCAGAACCCATTATATCAAAGGTGTTAAATCTAGCCACTGCTTTAAAATCGATATCCCGTGCCGAGACTGCGCCTTCCAAGAGATCCCTCTCCAAATATGAAAGGCTAGTTTCGGGTCTCAAAGTTGGTTGAAAAAGTTACCTTCGTCGTCTATTTATTAGCAGAACAGATTTATAGAGTGCTAACATTCTGGCACCGTTGCTGGGGATGAAAATGAATAGAGTTTCCCTCGGAGAATGACTAACATTGTAGTTTGATCCCTGAGGGTAACAGAGGGACAAACATCTGTACATGCTGAAGCCTTTACCCTGGAGACTCCATTCGAAAAGATCAGTAGCATCAAGTAGCACAGGTCAGGAACCTTAGCTCTAAAGACAATATATACCAGAGCGAATCACGACCCAAACCCCACAGAGCCTGTGTACGACCCCACGAAGATTCTACGTAGGACTAGAGAGCAAGCGCCAAACCCTTTCTATTACCTGGACACAATTCTGTCCTTACCAAAAGATGACGCACAAAGCATCGACGACCTTGAGTTTGATGCACTGTTTGAGAAAACCTTGTTCTGGTCTAAGTCGGAAACCAACTTGGACGAGATAGTTTTTGACCAGAAGAGATTATAAGCCATGATATATAATAATATCCCTCAACCCCCAAATCCTCCTAGACCCATGACCTCCAAATTCGCCCCTCTCATTCTACGAGCCCAACTGCATGACTTGCCTCAGAATTACAACTAGAGGATTAAGATCTATAATGTTGAAGGGAACGTTTCAGCCCAGAATAATTTGGATTGGTTCAACGAATTCGTCGACCTAGAATAGGTAGACTATGTAGATGCGAAAATGAGGTTGTTCGCACAAAGTTTCATGGGGGAGGTGAGCAAGTGGTTCAAATCCCTACAACGAACAACTATTCAGGACTTCGCTGCATTCGAAATGGCCTTCATTACCAGATGGGGAGACAAGAAGAACACTTTGCAGTTGTTAACGCAATATAATAATATGAAGAAGGTACTGGAGGATATGGTGCAAGAATTCTCAGCCCATTTCATGAAGGTTTATAACTCGATCCCTGCAGAATTCCAGCCACCTCCCAAGGCAGTGCAGTTTTGATATGTTGAATCCTTCGACAACAAATTCATCTTGTTGTTGAGAGAAAGGAGATCAGTAAGTATAGACATGATAATGGACAACACAATCGAAGTCGAGGTAAATATGATGGCCTCGGGGAAAATGAAACAAAGATTCAACATAGGTGATAAGAATCCCCAAGGAGACGTGTAGCCATCAATGTCGAGATCCACAGACAAAAAGTTCAATTTAATGATGAGAACCATAAAGAAGTTGATGCAGAAAATGTCTGTGGGAAACAGACCCGCTTCCTGGGAACAACAGGACCCCTAACCCAAGAATAAGAACCTCAGAAGGGGCCAAGTTCCTCAGATCAGACAGAGGGAGAAGGTGGAGCAGAGAGATCAAGGCGACCAACAGACAAGGCTTCCATTCCAAAACAACTATGCGGATGAAGACTTCGATCAGACGTTCGAGGACGAAATGCATTGTTGCGATGACAAGAATCCACATGTTTTTTTGAAAAAGAGTGAACATGATCGATACATGAGCATAAACAACGATTTTTTGCTGGAGACAGACGATGCATAGATTGGGGAAACTGATGACGCGCTGTCCTGGGAGACGAAAGAGTTCAGAAAGGATTATCAGAATGCCATCATGCAATTTAAGAAGAAATATAACCTCAGGAGAAAGGAAGCATCTACGGAGCCTCAACAGACAATCCCATAATAAAAACTCCAGCGGACACCCCCTCCATGAGTCGACCAAGGCCGGACAACACGACCAAGGATGCGACTGAAAATTCGAAGTCAAAGGAGGAAGCCCCGAAGAAAAATACAAAAGAAAGCCAAGAAGCAGGTGGAAAAGAGGTAGAGAAAGTATTTCCCCCCTTTAATTTTGAGCATGGAATGGATAAAATCAAAATATCTATTCTGTTCAATGAACTTATAAAAAAGGGTGAGTATTGGGAGAAAATTATTAAAATGTTGAAAATGGGAGGGACCCCCGACACTCTGAATGTTCAATATGATCACCCCGCTATCCTATTTGGTCCGCGCGTTGAAGAGACAAGTGACACTGAGGACGTCCCTCCATTCTACGTCTGTCTGAAGGTCCATGACATGACCCTACATAAAGCCATGTTGGATTCAGGTGCATCGGACAACCTCATGCAAAAGGTGATCATGGACGAATTGGGTCTGGACATCACCAGACCTTATAAGGACCTTTTCTCTTTTTACTTGAGGAAACTCAAGTGCCTGGGCCTCATCAAAGACTTGTTCATGTCGTTGGACTAGATTCCTTCGAAGAATATGTTAATGGATGTATTAGTGGAAGACATACCCCCTAATTTTGGAAGGCTTCTATCCATATCATGGGCTGCGAAGTTAAAGGGGACCCTGCAGATGGACATGTCATATGCCACCATTACTATCTTTGGCTAGGATAGACGGTTATATAGGGAAGTGTTGTTGAAATATATGGTGAGAAGTAAGACGCATCCAAATAACCATCCCATATACTCCATCGACACTGAGATTGTCTCTTCTATATTCTAAAATGACCCGAGTTTTGAAGAAGAAGAATCGACAACCATCATGACAACCGATGAGGAAACTGCGTGGAAAGTAGCGGAGTGCACCGATTTAGAGGATCGCATGGAAAATGGGATATCGTACATGAGTTTCGACGACACGGTCAACAAAAAAGGGGCTGGGATGGCGTGTGGGTAAGCCCCCCTGAAATGGGCACAAATTTGCACTCATGCAAGCTCGCGTTCGAATGCATAAACAACATGGTCGAGTATGAGGCCCTAATTATGGGCCTGAAGGTGTTGGAAGAATTAGGTGCAAAGAGGATAGCAGTGCACAGAGACTCCAAACTGGTCATAAACCAAGTTAAAGGCATATATCAAACAAAGCACCCCAGGCTGAGAGCGTACATGAATTTGGCGCTAGACCTCCTCGAGGAATATTCAGAATATGACCTATCTACTATCCCAAGAGAGAAAAATCAAATCACCAATGCATTGGCCACTTCAGCCTCGGTTTTTAAAATCCCCATCTTCCCAAACAAAAAGTACGAGATTGAATTCAAACACAGGTCAACAGTGCCTGATAATATCAAATATTGGCAGGTGTTTGAGGACGACAAGGAGGTAGAAATATTTCTTCAAATGAGCGACGAGTTCGCTAACATAAACATTGATGACGAATGCTGCTGCAATGAAGATGGGAACATAAATGTGCGCAGTAATTACAACCCTTTCTAGAACCATATCGCGGGAAGGGACATAATACAACTGAATAATAACATCATTCCAAATGGGTTAGTTTCGTTGCAAAAGTTGTTTGATGAAAATGACGTAGCAAAAAACCCCAAGATCACTGCAAATGAAGAGGACATGGAATACTGCAACATCGGGACTGAGGAAAACTCGAAGATGATCCGGTTATCAAAAATGATCAGCCCAGAGGTCAAGCAAGACTACGTCAAGCTCATGAAGGAGTTCTCTGACATTTTCGCATGGAGCTATGATGGTTTGAAGGTGTATGACACTAAGGTGATCCAACATGTTATCCCTCTCAAGGAAGATCATAAACCTTTCAAACATAATCTGAGATGAATAAAACCCCTGTTATTGCTGCTGATCGAGAAAGAAGTAAAGAAAATTTTTGATGCTAAAATTATTGTTTCTTTACGATTCTCCGAATGTGTAGCTAATTTGGTTCCTGTAAGAAAGAAGAGTGGTGAGATAAGACTGTGTGTAGACTTATGAAATTTAACAAAGTTTCCCTCAAAGATCACTAACCCCTTCCTAAGATGGACTATATCCTGCAAAAGGTGGTGGGGTCCCAGAAGATGTCCATGCTGGATGGTTTTTCAGGGTATAATCAGATCATGGTCCACCCAGACGACATAGAAAAAACTACTTTCATAACTCCATGGGGAATGTTCATGTATGCCAATATGCCTTTCGGTTTGATGAACATTGGTGCCACTTTCTAGAGGGAAATAGACATAACATTTGTTGATGAAAAGGACAAGTTCATCGTGATCTATCTGGACGACATCACAGTATACTCTGTTTCCGACGAAAAACACCTCGAGCATCTGAATAATTTTTTCCATAAGTGTAGGAAGTTCGACATATCACTAAATCCAAAGAAATCACATTTCAGGGTGGAAGAAGGGAATATGTTGGGACATATTATCTCAAAGGAAGGAATTAATATAGACCCTAGCAGGGTTGTAGGAATCCTGAAGATCGACACTCCATGCAGTAAAAAATAAGTGCAATCCTTCCTAGGAAAAGTAAACTTCTTGAGGAGATTCATCCTGAACTTGACAGAAATTATAAAGCACATAACCTGCATGCTCAAGAAGGGAAACAAGATCAAGTGGAACCTGAAGGCCAAGAAGTCTTTTGAATATATCAAGGTGTCGCTGACTAAATCTCCTGTGCTAGCCAATCCAAACTTTATGAAAGATTTCATCATGTTTTCATTCACCTCAGAACACAGTATTGTCAGCGTTATGTTGCAAAAAGATGAGTAGAACTTCGAGAAACCCATAGCCTATTTCAGTTGGACACTGCGAGACGCTCCAGTAAGGTAGGACAATATGGAAAAACAATAATACACCTTAGTGATATCCTTGAAAGAGTTTAGGACATACATATTGCACTCCCATGTCATTGCTTATGTGCCCAACAACTCACTAAATGATATTCTGACTCAAACTGACCCTGAAGGAAGAAGAGGCAAGTGGATAGTGACCATGCTGGAATACGATCTTGATATCAAGCCTAAGAAATTGATCAAGGGTTAGGGCCTTGCGAAGTTAATGGCGCAGTCGGATTGCGACGCTGTAGGAATGAATTTCATTGTCGATCTGTCAGAATGTCCTCAAGAAGAAAAGACTGTGCAGGTGTCTCAAGAGTTCATCGATTCACCATGGTATGCAGACATCATCTATGTGTTAGAAAATATCCATGCCCCTCTGGGCGTTAGTAAGACTAAGGCCATATTTCTCATACTTAAAGTGGTTAAGTTCTGCATCCTGGAAAATTCACTCTATTGGAAAGACCCTGGGGGGATATTGCTGAGATGTTTGTTGGAAAATGATGCGAAGCGGGCCATATAATAATTTCACAAAGGTGATTGCGGAGGACACCACTACTGGAAAACCACCATGCACAAAATCCCAAGGGATAGTTACTATTGGCCTACAATCTTCATCAACGTGTACAAAGAGGTCTCCAACTACCACGAATGCCAGATTTTCGAAGGGAGGAGAAATCTGCAGCCCCTGCCACTAAAGTCGATCTCAGTCGAAGCACCTTTCATGCAGTGGGGTCTAGATTTCATAGGGGAAATAAATCCACCATCCTCCACGTAGCATAAGTGGATACTCACGACCACTGACTACTTCACAAAATGGATAGATGTGATCCCCACTAAACAAGCTACTGACGCAATCATCATCCAATTCCTGGAGAAAAACATCTTGTCGAGGTTTGGATGTCCCGTCAATATCATAAAAAACAATGCAGTCACATTCAAGTCTAAGAGGATGGAAAATTTTTGTCAGTATTATAATATAACCCTGGGGCATTCTATGGCGTACTACCCACAAGGAAATGGGTTAGCAGAATCCTCGAATAAAAGCCTAACCGGGATCATCAAAAGGATACTGTAGGATAATAAGAAATCTTGGCATAAAATTCTTATCTACACGCTGTGGGAACATCGGGTTACCAACAAGAAGTCCATGTCAACGTCACCTTTCCAGATTGTATACGACGCAGACACAATTTTCCCTTCTACACTGGGATTGTCCGTCGGGAAACTGTTGCAAGTGTAGGAGGCTGAGCCAAATGAAACGCAGAGAAGAATAAACCAGCCGGTTCACACACAATAGATGAGGGAACAAGTGTACAATCGATCACAGCTCCACCAGGAAAGGATAAAAAAGGCCTTTGATAAGTTTTCTAACCCAGATGATTTCTGGTTGGGTGATCTAGTGTTGAGATGGGACACGAGGAATGAGGACAAAGGAAAGCACAAAATTTTGACCATCTTTGGATGGGTCCATTCAAAATCAACGATTATTGCAGGGGAAATGATGATTTCCTAGAAGGATTAAATGGAGAATGTTTTGGTTGGGGGCATGTAAATGGCAGGTGCCTCAAGCATTATCTGACAAAATAAAATTCATTTAAGTCATTTGTCATTGTAAATATTCGTTTTATTTTTTGCGTCGAGTTAGTAGGTCAACATAAAATTCAAGCCCGAAGCGAAGGCCCTAAGTTTATGCTAAGTCTTTAGAAGTTGCGTCGATAGGTTTAGGTTGTGTTTTTGTTTTTTTATTGCAGTGTCGAAGGGTCGAAATAAGACCCAATGGTCAAGCACCTAGTCTACTGTTCTTTGCTACCTCGCGGGGACGACAACATCCCCGTTGGAGCCAATTGTTAGTGCCACCATTTTTATTTCCATTTAGAGTCGGTTTTTAGTCACGTTGTGACCCATGCATCCAAACATGTGAATTCAGGTACGTAAAAATGAAAGGGTCTAAATAAGTAAGTGGCTTGTTGGCCCTTGGAAATGGTAAGGGGTGTCGAAGTCGAAACATACATAAATATTACGGGCATGTCATTCCCAGAGAGTTAGGTCTTTTCAAAAGTTAGTCTCTACGTGCCCCAATTCGATTCAAGCAGTTAATGGAAGTCGTTTGGGCAAGTGATGTGGCTATTATCAATTCATCATGAGGGCTGAAGGAATGAAAAATCGAGGAGTTCACATAACATATGCCCTGCAAACCTTATCACCTGTACCTTGTGTTAGAATATAGAAGATGGTGTGCTCATTTTACCATTGACGATACCCTCATCACCCAACCATAGGCTGAAGCCACCCTTCGAGCACCTTAACCTTGACTGAGAATTTCTCCAGAAGAAAACCCTAGGCTAGATAGCCAAACAAAGGGTAGCACACCTTTCCCCAAGGATAGTGCATCACAAAGAGATGATCAAATATTCCAAACCCTAGCCAAGAGATAGTCCAAGCCAACACTGAAACTGCTAGCTGCAGTAGTTGCACCTGCATCTCTCCTCCACATGTGCGCACCAGAATGGGAACTGTAGTGCGCACTAGTTGTTGTCTGCAATCCTGAGATGTGTCAAATGAGAACTGACGCCCTGTATTTATAGTGGTTCTACTAGTTTTGTTGGGGCCGAATTCTCCTTCTGGATATGTGTCTGTTCAGTATGTTATTATTATTTCAGGCCAACTTCTTCTCTTGGAGGCTAATAACCTAATATAAAATATCTTCTTCAGCCAACAAGACTTCTAGGGTTATTAGCTAACTCATTAGGGTTTTCTCTTGCTTTCTGGAGTCTTCTATTCTCGTGGAGGTAAATACCTCCTACAGCTACGATAATATTAACACTCCCTCCTAGCTAGGGAGGTATTACAGGTAATGGTCTTGAGCACAAAAACATACCATTTACCCGGTAGCATCAACATAGTCATTTAGACTATCTCATGACTAGATCATGATCATCACCATCACCATCAGTTGCATCATCTCTAGAAACCATACTTCATCTGAGTAATTAGACATGATGCTAGATAAGTCACTCTCACCATAGAGTGATACAAGAAGAGCAAATTCTTTGAACTGTTTTCAGTCTGGAAAATCTCTGTTCATCATTCGTCTGGATGATGATTATCTCCAATAAACTGCTGATAGTCTTCAAGGAAATTAGAACAAGGATAGAACACAACTGTGTCTATTCATAGTAGTACATAACTACAATCCAGTGGTTCACTACCACACCAAGTAACACAAAAGTACTTGATCAACAATGTATGGTTGCAAACAGTGGAACATATCCACCAAAGTAGTCCTCATCTACTGTCATACAGACTTCATAACAAACATATGATAGCAACTTGCATAGAAACAATGTTATGATATAAACGGATTTGTCTGGGCCAATATTCCACTCACATCTGTGAGATTTGAAAGAATATATGCCTCAAAATAGTGGAACATATCCACCACCGTAGTCTTCATCTACTGTCATATGATCTTCATAACAAACATCTGATAGCAATCTGCATAGAAACAATGTTATGATATAGACTGAGTTATCTAGGCCAATCTTTCACTCACATATGTGAGTTCTGAAAGAATATCTGCCTCACGAACAGTGGAACGTATCCACCACATTAGTATATCTCTACTGTTTGTAGAAAGGTAGTCTCCATAACAATCATCTGATGCCATCCTGCACAAAAAATATTGTTAGAAATAAAATGAATCATCTGGGCCAATCTTTCACTCATGTCTGTGAGATATGAAAGAATATCGTCCCTCATCAACAAAGGGCTATCTGCCCTATTATTCTCAAACAAGGAAGAAGGATTGTTTTTTATTTCTGAGCATGGACCATTCCTCACCCTGGTCCATTCTTCCTACACTAATCAAAGTGCACCCTGGACAGAATGTATAAACCCTAAGGAATGTCTGAGTCAGGACCATTCCCCACCCTGGGCCATTCCTCCTACACTAATCAAAGTGCGCCCTGGAGAGAATGTATAACCCTAAGGAATGTTTGTCCTAGACCATTCCCCACCCTGGGCCATTCCTCCTACACTAATCAAAGTGCACCTTGGAGAGAATGTATAAACCTAAGGAGTGTCTATCCCTGATTGCTAAGCCTGGACCATTCCCCACGCTGGGCCATTCCTCCTACACTAATCAAAGTGCACCTTGGAGAGAATGTATAAACCCTAAGGAATGACTATCTAGACCATTTCCTCCATTAACCACAAGAGGAAAATACTATCCTGTATCAACCTCCAAAACAAACCATTCCTCATGTTAACCACAATGAAAAATCATTGTCTGGCGAGGTGGGCCAGCCTTCTTGAGTAACCCTCAAGAAGAGAGACTGCCCTAGACCACTCCCCATGTTAACCACAATGGGAAGTCACTGTCTATGATACATCATCAATCAAACTACCTCCCATGTTAATCACAATGGGAATTCACTGTCCGTCAGAAATATGAATCCACTTTCTGAATAGGAAAGCATCTATCCAAGATGGACTATTTTTCAAACTTAAATATGAATGTCTTCAATAATGTTTTCAGTGCTCCCTCCTAAATTTGAGAGTCATTTCTTCCTTTTTCAATAAGTAAGTTGTTTCCATGAGCTCCATCTTGAGTACACAAACTCTTTCATCTTAGATAGAAGCTTTACCAAAATGTCCGCTTATCTGCTCATCTGTGAAGATATGTATTGAAGAATCATTTTCTCTTTTCTAGACTTCATCATGGATAATGTAATGTTTGATTTCAAATGTACTTTAGTCTGGAACATTGTGAAGGCTTCATGTAGATCTTGAACAATAGAGTATATCATAGTTGGAGAACTGGAACATATCCATGTGGCACTTCTTCTGTCATCATGAGATCTGATCTATTGAGTAGTCATCTTAATGTTATAGAAAATCTTTCACCATGCTTCTGCTGTGCACTAGAGGTTCTCCACCAAGTTATCTTCTTTTATCTGCATACAGGAGTATCTTTCTGGTATGCCTCAAAGTCTTGAGATTTCTCTTTATACGTTCTTTATTCAATTTCTCTGGAGAACATTCTTTGTATTCATCTGATGTAGAATTCCAACTCATGGATGTTGCAGATGCTATAATGATTTATGTAGAGATAATTCTAGTTTACTGGAACAAGTAATCATCATAGTCTTCTCCCTTCATCTGGGAGAACCTATTTGTTCTAGATCTCACAATGATTTCATTTATAAGTCTTCCATACACTGTTCTTCATCATGACTTTCAGTTCTTCTACTTGGTTTCTTTTGCTAGTAATCTTGTGATTCTTGATACAATGACTGGTTATTCTGGTTTCTCTTTGTTTCTTGGAATCCTCATGTTCTTTTTCATGTTTTTCTTTAGCTTTTGGGTCCATGGAGTTTCTTATAGATTCCATTCCCTAGAGATTCCACTTCTTCCTACCATCATAGGATCATGGATCTGGATGGACAACCAGGAATACTTTAAGGCTTCTCTTCGAAGAAGTCTTCTTCTATGATTGAATTGAACATGTACTGTCTTTCATGACTTCTACCATGGATATATATATTTCATCATCTTCAATGAATCATAGGATTAGCTCCCTCCTAACCCTTGCTTCATGTAAGAGTGCATATAATCGGCTCCCTCCATCTAACAGAGTTCATGCTTCCATCTGCATCCTTATTGTCTTCTGCAATACATAATTGGCTCTCTTGTCTAACAGAGTCCACGCTTCCATCTTGTTGTCTTCTACAAAATGTCATAAGTCTTTTTCCAATTTCCTCTCGATTGCTGGATTCTTTCTATCTTTTCTTCTTCTAAGTCTCTTCATGATTGATTCGGTTTTATCTTTCAATAGATTCCACATGATTTGTATTTCATTCTTTCATGTGTATTATCTAATGATATCTATTTTCATCTTGTTTGTTCTTTCATAGGTGTAGTTCTTCTTGGAACACATTATCTTCTAAGAGATAGATATACAAGATATGTATGGAGACGATGCAAATAAGATATGTATAAGAAATAAGAAGAGTGTTGTTACCTTTTATAAGAAGAAGTCTCTTCCATCCTGCTTAGCTTTCTTTGTAGGTTCCTTTTCTTCAACAATCGATGCTTCATGTTTCTCCTTCCTTTTCTTTAGCTCGGGACAATGATTCTTGTAGTGACCATACTTTCAACAGTTGAAGAATTGCACTTCTGAAATGTCTTTCTCTTGATTTGGCTTCCTCCTTGAATCAAACTTCATTTTGTTCCTAAAGTTCTTGAATCTTGCTGTGAAAGATTGATCGTCGTACTTCTTTTGGGGTTTCTCTTTTGTATTGATCCTTGATTTTTCTTGAGCACAACAAGTCCAAAGTTATTCAAATGTCGGATACTCCTTCCTTGTGTTCATGCTTGTGAAAAATGCATCCCATGTCTTGGGAAGACCATTGAGTACTATGTTCACCAATTCCTTTTCTAAAGTGATCTCTTCAATAGCTTGTAGTTGATCTCTTAACTGGGAGATCCTTACGAAGTATGATTTTATGTTGTCGTCATCATTCATATTCATGTTACGGATCTCATTCTTCAAACTCATAACTTGTCTAATGTTTCTAACTGAGAAGAGATTTGTTAGGGCATCATACATCTTCTTCAATGAGTCAAGATGGGAGATGTAGGGTATCAAGTGGTATTTTATAGAATCCACTGTGATACTCATGGCATTGATATCAACATCTTTGAACTTCTCCATAGCTGCAATGTTCTGCGATTCCTTCTCTTTTCCTTCTTCAAACTCTGGCTTCATGATCTTTCCTTTCACAATATCCAACACTTTATTCTTAGCAAGGATGAGGTCAATCCTTATCTTCCATGCTCTGAAGTTAGAGGCTCCATCTAAATTGTTCTCAGACTTCATAGAGTTCTTCATGGCTGCTTGACTTGGTCAAACCCTAGATTTGACCATAAATCCAAACTTCACATCTTGGCCTTCTGAGAGTGCCAGGAGATGTGCTAGGCTAGGGCGCACTGATATGTCTGGAGATTAGGTCAATATCTTCACTTAAGGTGCCTCAACAAGAAGATTAGGGTTTCTACAACTACACCTTCTAGTAACCCTAGTTACAGTGTCTTGGAAGCTACTTCTGCTAGTAACCCTAGCGACAGTTCCTTAGCGAGCTTAATATCCTAGCGGCTATGTTTCCTTCCAATGTTTAGACTGAATGAAGGAGGTGTGGGCCCATAACTTGTTAGAATATAGAATATGGTGTGTTAGTTTTACCATTGACGATACCCTTGTCACCCAACCATAGGCCGAAGCCACCCTCTGAGCACCTTAACCTTGATTGAGAATTGCTTCGGAAGCAAACCCTAGGCTAGATAGCCAAACAAAGGGTAGCACACCTTTCCCCAAGGATAGCTCATCACAAAGAGCTGATCAGATAGTCCAAACCCTAGCCAAGAGATAGTCCAAGCCAACACTGAAATTGCTAGCAGGAACACCTGCACCTGCAACTCTCCTCCACATGTGTGCACCAGACTGGGAACTGCAGTGTGCACTAGTTGCTGTCTGCAATCCTGAGATGTGTCAAATGAGAACTGGCGTCTTGTATTTATAGTGGTTCTACCAGTTTTTTTGGGGCATACTTCTCCTTCTATATATGTGTCTGTTCAGTATATTATTATTATTTCTTTCCGACTTCTTCTCTTGGAGGCTAATAACCTAATATAAAATATCTTCTTGAGCCGACAAGACTTCTAGGTTTATTAGCCAACTCATTAGGGTTTTCTCTTGCTTTCCGGAGTCTTCTATTCTCGTGGAGGTAAATACCTCTCGTAGCTACCATAATATTAAGACCTTGCATGAAGGGATGTGTTACAGAAGATCTGTGGTTTGATTCGAAACATCTAGTCACCATGAATTCAGTGTTATTTTGCATGATTCTTCTTTCAGTCCGATCCGTTATAAATCCCATAGTTTCTACACCCCTTTTTCTCGCAAAATCATATGCAGGCTGTATCTGTAAGTTTTATCGTAGTCCCAGGTCGACCAAATTCTCCATTTTGGGCATCTGCCTGATATACTGCGAGCAAGATAGATACTGGTCGTGCCATGGTGACTTCTCAAAACATGAATAAAAGCACACGAAGTAGTAGGATCGCCATACCCAAGCCCCAAAGTGATTGGGATTCTTTCTCACTCACAATAGGCATTCCTAAGGATAAAAGAGGAATTTTCCCGTTTCCCACAGGAACGACGACGTCACACAGCGTGAAACCTGGAATGGAAGAAACTACGCAAGAAATAAGGATAGTAGGAGCCCTATATCCTTAACAACGGATACCTAAGAGAAGGGGTAGACCAAGGAAGACCAAGGAAACTGGGGAAATTCGAATATCAGATGAGCCGCACATGATCGATCGTTGAACGATTACTTATGCGCGTTGTTCGCCTGGAGACTTTGGAAGGTACCAGCCAAGAAAGAGGGAGAAGAAAAAAGAGGATGGTTGTTGAGGGTTCAAATGATCAAGAGACGGCTCAATAGCTGAAGCAAGAAAAGCTAGCCATCCTCGAAATGTACCAAGAAAATAGGGAGCTGAGACAACAACTAACGACAAAGATCACGAAAGCATCAACAACACAAGGTCGTGGAGGGAATGTGACGTGGCTAAAAAGACAAGTCTAGGAGGCGTAGGATACGATTGTACAGTTGTGTGAAGCACAACGATTTTCATAAGAAAAATGTGCCAAACAGTCCAGATAATGTGAAGCGGCTGAAGAGATAGCACGTGCAACTCTCGCCGGCGAACATTAGCCGAGTTCATTCCTGTATTCACAAACAAAAGGAAAATATTGACAATTTTGAAGGAGACATCGCCCAAGGCATTTGGAAATTTTAATAATGTCTGTGACTGTCTACAGCCACTTGTCGTGCACACTTCCCCCAGCAAATGAGCGCGCAACAAAAAATAAAAGCTGTTACAACAAACAACGGGACTCTGACGGACACTTGTCCACCCAGATACCTGATTGATAGTCGAATCCCCGTGGCGGATTACAACGATCATGATGCAGCCAGATGTGCCTTTTGTCTATTTTTGGAAAACATCATGCGAAGAGTTTTGTAATGTAGAACAATCAGTCCCCTAGTTTGCAGTGTTAGCAGTTAGAAGAGTAGGGCAGCCCAAGCGACGCCCTCATTTATATATTTGATTTTTTCGATGTAAGCCACGTTGGTTGGAAAAATTGGTATAGACAGTAGCTATTGTATGTAATTTGAGTTCGACCGAAACTTAATGCAAAAGTCTTGTAATTTTGATGAAAAGCTTCTAATTGTAGCAGTTGGATGTATTGTTTTCCCTTACTTTGCGTATGTGATTCCTGTTATCTTTATTCATATCTTTTTCTGTCTAATTTAGAATGAATTTTCAAACCTGTGGATTCGTTGCGCAGCGCCCCTTGTTCATGCCATTTAGACAACATGTTTTCTTCTAAAAATTTAACTCTAAATTCACCCGCAGCGGTGCTCATAGTTACTTTCTATATTTTCTCCTTGCCACACATTACTACTTTTCACTGAAGACTGTTGCTCGCTTAGCCTTTATCCTCTCAAAGTTCATTCACCGAGTCATTTGTTTCCGTTGTTTTTTTGAATCGACTCCATAGCCCAAGTCTTATTTTCTTGCGCCAATATAACCATAACCCATTATATCAAAGGTGTTAAATCTAGCCACTGCTTTAAAAGTCATATCCCATGCAGAGACCATGCCTTCCGAGACAACCCTCTCTAGATCCGAAAGTCTAGTTTCGGGTCTCAAAGTTGGTTGAAAAAGTTACCTTCGTCATCTGTTTATCAACTGAACAGATTTACGGAGTGATAACATATGCAATTGAGCTTCTCTTTTCACCAAACAATAGCTCATCAATAAGATGTTTCTCATGCAATAGATTTGACCACTCTTCATGAGATGAATAGTTTTCATCAAATTTGACTTCATATGTCTTTGTTTCAAAGAGACTTTCTTCCATAAGGATTTCATTCTCATGGGTTTTTTTACACTTGTCTTTATCAACTACAAACACACTTTCATCATCAATCGTTGCAATTTCAATTCTATTATTTTCAATCTCTATTTCTGTTACAAAGATTTCAACACAATCATCATTTTCAACTACAATATCTTCATCAACTTCAGTTTTCTCACTCCACTTCATACTGTACTTCATTTCAAGAATATCCCAAAAAACATTTGCACTAGGTATTTCACCAAATTTACGCAAAATACTAGACAAAATGTTTTCATCCACTGCTGATATAATAAGTTGTAATGCTATTGCACCTCTTCTCTTATCATAGAAATTGACACAACCTTCATGATCATAATGCAATAAATCTACTATCAATAGTAATGTTTCCATTTCAGTTTCCCAAGGTTCATAATTTGTACCTGAGAAGAATGGCAGATTTGGCATCTCAATTTCATATATTTCATCAAATTCTTCATTGATCAGATCTAGCTCTGCATTCTTCTCGTCAAACATGGATTCTTCGGCTAGAAACACATCATACTCATATGCAGAATATAATAACTCTTCATTCTGATTCTTTCTTTGCATCTGTTTCATCTCTCTCCAGAGCTTTCTAATTTTCCTTTGCTTACACATGAGAGGAGCAAGCAACTACACTCTCTTCTCATCTCACCAACAATTGCAGTTCAACCTCAACCACGACGTATCTCCATACAACTATAGTGATATCAACAGGTTTATTCACAGCCTTTTTGACACCAAATAACGACTGCCTCTTTGACATTGACCTCCTCAACAATCAAAAGACACCTACGTGACCACATTGAATTGTTTTTCTTCTACCTTTTCCCAATTTCGCAGAAATACTAACAACAAAAATGACAAAAAGCAATAAAGAAATATACTTCAAACAATAATTGAAGGAATTCTTACCAATCAACGATTTCTTCAAGCATGTCATTTCTCTTGTGTCACAAATATGCTCTACGTGGCTGAGACATTCACAGGCCTAAGACTAATTAGGCCTCTCACAGGTCACGTATCGCACAGGTCTCCAGAAACTACCACGTGGGCTCCTTATCTATTGCAATTCACCCTCTCTGCTTCACGCTCCTTCTCTTGATGGATTCAATGTGTTAAAATCCTTTGAGAAAGACTAGAGCATGTCTCATGTATGCGAGGTGGTGAATATTCTAAGATTTCGAGGAAAGTTCCATGTGTGCATCATTCCCACGGGCTATTTTTTAATTTTCCAATCGTATTATATATTCACTCCTACTCAGTTGGATGATAGGAAAGCGACTACACCAAAAAGGTTTCCAACGCTATTACTCCCCAGAAACTGCTAGAAATCGGGCCACTTTAAATCATACGGTTACAAGAGTCAATTTAGACAACGAGAGATTGGTCTGGCAGTGTGAAACCTTCGTGATGCCAATGAGCATAGGATGCAGCATAGACATAGCAGCAGAGGAGAAGCTAAAAAAATTATTGGATATCAATGAGGAGAGGTTGTCAAAGAGCAAGTACCTAGCAGGCAATTTCTTCAACTTGGCAGATCTGCAACATCTGCCATGGACGCACTACCATACCAACGACATATTCCTCCATGTTGTGTCTCCTTCAGGTTGCGGCTCTTCAAGATTAGTTGCAGACTCCTCCATATGTGTGTGGCTTCCCAAGGATCTCCACGATCACTCGCTTCTCCAAAAATAATTTACACCAATCACGCGCTCTTAGGTCATCACTAGAATCCTCCACTCTTTCCCTTGCAATTTTCAGCTTCCCCAACACTGCATATGATCAATATATCGCAGAATCTTACCACTATATTTAATTCATGTGTGGAATCCAAAATTATAAGTCTCCTCTCTGCACAGGTCGCCACACTTCATGCAGGGAGAGATGAGTGCCAGTCTACACTTCAAATTGTCCTTCCCTTCGCGGCCGACACTATACCCTGACGACTCCACAAAGGGTTTCACAACCTCCCTTTGATGCCTCGGTCTGCTCTCATGGACCTCCCAAAGACCACCTATGGCCTCTACCTATCCTCAAGTCCCACTCCAACAACGATCTAGGCCTCACCTCAATTCATACAACAACTACTTCACTAGAAACGATAGCAACAAACTCCTCCACGTTGCACGTTACCACTCCAACAGGAGCGATCTCCTCCACACAACAATGATCAACAATCAACATGTGTGATACCTCCACTCCATGCAGGCGAGAAATCAGACTCCTCCTCCAAGTAGGTGTGCAATCAGACTCCTCCTCCAAGATTTGATACCAACTTAGAAAATGGAAAGGAGACCGACTCCTCATAGGTGAGGCAGGCTAGGCCTGGAGGCAGCCACATCAATGCCACACACTTCATATTAATCATTCATGAATATAAAGAAATACATCAAGCAGGGAGTTAGAACAAGCTCCTAGGAAATAGGATCTAAGTCTTAAATACAAACACAAGCGCCTAACCAATAGATTCTCCATTATTTTTCCAACAATACCATGTCATGCAAGTAAGATGGAATCTAATCCAAATTGTAATATGCGATCAAAATAAGGCAGAGTAGATCAAAATAAGGCAGAGTAGAAGATGTATTTTTGTTTGTAAAATTGCAATGTTTTCTTAATGTCATAAATCATCCGAGTCTTATTTGATTGTAATTTGATAAATTTTTTCTAAACTTTATTTAATTCCACTTTTTCTAAAACTAAATCCACACTTTTTC
>WSFP011437882.1:0-20905 GCA_009831015.1 Picea engelmannii
ATTCCCAATGTTTTATATGTTAACATATCCAAACTTTTTTATCGTGTACAGTCTTTTTGAATCATATATTTTTCCTATGTATTGCTTGAAGGTGGATTAATGCTAGCATTAGTTCGAATGTTTGTCTTATCATTTTCTACTAGCTAAATTTATCCCAATGTTTGATATGATAGCATATCCAAAGTTTGTCCTTCGAATACATTCTCTACTGTTCGAACTATTGTTACATAAATTATAATAATAAAAAATTGTACGTCAAAGAGCTGCCACATTGCATTTTTTTTAAATGTTTACAGATCATTTCTGACAGACTTAAATGTTTACCTAACAAGCTTGGCAGCATTGAATGTTTACTTAGCAGGCTTGTTACAATACATTTTCTTCAGTTTATTTTATTTTATTTGCAATGTTCTCTGCAGTCAATTTGGGCAATATTGTGCTTCAACGACATTGTTGGTTCATTGGTTCATGCTTGCTTCTTGCATCTCCACTGATTTCTTATTTTCCTATTGTTGTTGTTCTTGTTTTTCTATTCGTCTTGTTTCAATTTTCATGTTTGGGGTTCTGCAACTGCGATTAGAACTGCGACATTCCTGGTGGACTGGTTGTTGCTTGCTTCTTTGTTTGCTGGATGTTGTTTATTGTTGTTTGATTTGAATTTGCAGGGTTTGGGTCCTGCGGCTACAGTTGGTCCTTTTGGTGCTTCTTAACTGGGTTGTTATTTGTTGCTTACTCTTGTTTTCCTAAGGTTTTCAATGGTGGGGTGTTGCATCCGCAATTGGGTCTGTTGTTACATTGTTTTGCAATTGACTCCCCGTAAAATGCTATTAAGATAAAACAACATATAAAATTTTGTAGTCGATGTAAATTGCATCTCTTATGCCTTCAACCAGATTCTGTCAGCCTCCAACTATATTTCATAGCTGGCGATGCTTTTTCCATGGTTTATGTCTTACTATGGTTTCATAGTTATGAGTGTAATTTTTTTTGTCTGGGCGATATAGTTGTTCTCTCCCTTTTTGTTTCCTCTTGTAAACTTTCTTGTTTTTTACCTTTTCTTCTTCCGCTCTTATGCGTTTCTGGTTTTATACTTTCTCACGTTTCTATGCTCGCGGGTTCCCGGTGTGGAAAACTGACAAATCATAATCTCCATCTATATATTCACATCGTGATTCAGACTGACCGTCGTTTGCTTGCATACTTAGCCACTTTTATGAACGCGGCTTCGCGGATAGGTGCTATGGAACTATGGTAGATTGTGTTCCATGTATACATCTTGCACCCAGAACTTTCGTGCTCTACAATTCGACCCCGCACTTCTCAAACTCGCAACTATGCCTCTACCTATGATGAGTTTTTCTTTCCGACCTACCTTTCCATACTTAGTCAAGTTTTCAAAGTTTGGAGGGTTGACGCCTTTCCGGGTTCAGAAAAGTTTAAAAGCATTTGTCGCTCCCCTCCATCCCCGCTACCTTTCACCCTTCCCAATAGACATTAATTATTCTTTCAAAAGTCACAACCGACTAGACAGGTTCGAAAAGATTGGATTTAATAAGCGGAAAGCTCGAGGACATGTCCCATTAGAATGAATAGACATGTGAATATTATGGGATCTGGTAATTTCTTTTGCCTGCATTTTGAATTTGCAAAAAAATATATATATTGGCTCTTTTAGTTTTTTAAATGCTTCATTGTAGTAACAATGCAATATTGTATTACCTCTCTGCCATCCACGAACGTGTCACCCATAGAGGCATTGACGTCATGTCCCTCTTTAATATTGTGCATATGTTAGATGTCAGATTTGAGAATCTTCTCGGATATGGGAATGTTAATACGTGTTATTAGTCACTATTCAACGTACATATTTGAAAAGATTGGCATTAATAAACGAAAATATCGAGAGCATCTCTCATTAAAACGAATTAACCCAAAATCTACGGAAGATCATACTGTCATCCTCCAGTGTTGCTTTTAAATACTTATTGCCATTTCTCTCTATCATCAAAGAGTTGGGCTTTAGGGTGCCTTTGTTCTAATTTTCCTGGTCATGGACATGTAAGACAACTTAGAGATGCGATTGAGGCCCAAATGAAAGAAGAGAGATTGGTTTTATGTGACATGATCTTTGAGAAAAAAAAGAAAAAGTATCTTTTGATTGGTGTTCTCCCTGTATTCGATGCTTTGGTTGGTTGAAAAGCCTGCCTGGAGATTTGTTTGTTGATCTTCTTTGTTTTCTTGCTGGGAGTTGGAATGGATTTTCAGGTCATGTGCAAAATACTTCTTCGTTGAAGTATATATTTTCTTCCAACAACATAGATTTGGCAAGTGTATAGAATTCTGTAGCGCACACAAGAATTTGTCTTCATCAGGGGCATCACACTTACCATGGCTTGCAAAATGGTATGTGATGTTCGTAAATGATGCGAAATATTACTCCATTTGCGAATGTACCCAGAAGAGGGTAGCATAAACTGTAGGGGTGGATAAAATGACATATTATAACTACAGAAGTTTCTATCTCAAAGTTTTTTGAGCCACTTCTGGGTGTGGTAACAAACTTGACAGAAATCCATGTTCTTTGTCAAAGTTTGTTCGTTGTCCTCTGGATGTAGTTACAGACTCCACATATTTGGCGTCACCTCCGAACATTACAGACCTTTCTGTGGGCCACCATGTTTTCCACCATTATGATGAAAGATATATTATGATGCGATCTGCAGCATTTGATACACTTGTCAGACCTGTGCTGCCAGAAGAAGTCATGTACTTCAACAGAAGAACAATTTGCAGCTAGCTTGGACGTTCCTTCCAATTTACTGTAATAAAACAAAGAAGTTCAACATACAAATCTTCAAGCAGGCTTTTTGACCAAATAGATGATCGAATATAGGGAGAATAACAGTCACAACATACTTGAATTTTTTTTTGTCCCATAACTGATGTCACATAAAACGACTCCCTCGACTTTGAATTGGACCTGAATCACATTTCTAAGTTGTCTCGGATGTTAATGGTCAGGAACATTACAAGGAAATCACCTTAAACCCCAAGTTTTCGATGACAAAGGGAAATTAATACTTAACAAAGAATGGAATGTTGAATAACTAGCCAATGCAAGCAGGGCATATCTAGAAGAGACAAGCTATTCAAAAAACTAGGAAAGATCTAGTTGGCAGCACCAATTAAGTCCAATACCGGAAATTGATATTCAACTCGTTCTTTTTTATGAATAAAGGATTTGATCGTCAAGAAGAATGTCAACAAGCTTCATCATTGTACATATTTTTTATTGGTCGGTGGCAGGCCAAATCGCAATCATTGTGGCAAAAAATCTCAGCTGTATTTTGTAACCCATCTTATTTGAATATAGAATATTTGCAGGTTTTTTTTTATGGTGTTTTCCAATCTCTGGTATTACTTTTCATTTTATTTTGAACCATTTTTTCTGTGTCGTTAAACATGGATGACAAGCTTTTCTTTTTGTTGCTCAATAATTCAATTTAAATAAAGGATACTATGTTCGTTGCTTACATTTTACATGGAAGAATAATTTGTCATAGGCCATACTTATGTGGCGTCGGCCCTATACTTAAAGAAATAAATTGGAGGACCCATCCTTCTTTCATTCTTCAGGTCCCGTAAATAGAATGAATTAATGACTTACAACAAGGAAACTCAAGTGTTGATGCCATGTTCCTGTTCAATATCTTTCATATATTGCATCTTCTTCTATTTGATAATATTCGTGCATATATATTAATTTGAGTACTATTGGAATAAATATAGAAACTTCCTCTTAGCCAAAACTTAGCCAATTATCTTCCATCGGGTCCCGGGTTTGCGGTATTCAACAACTATGTCCCCTACTCCGTCATATACATCTTGCAGCCAAAGAACTTCTGTGATCTACAATTTATGCTTTAACTAGTGATAACTCACCTTCTGGCCACCGGGCCCCAGGTTTGCGATATCCAACAACTATGTCCCACGTTCCATCATATACATCTTGCAACCAAAGAACTTCTATGATTTGAAATTTATGCTTTAACTAGTCATAACTCACTAGGGGTTCAAAAAGCTTGGCATTAATAAAGGAGCAGTATATTTTCCTCTGTGAGATACTTAGCCCTTTTCCCCTTTTCTTCTTCCTGACTATTATCGTTTTCTGGTTATATACTTAGTCGACTTTCTATGATCGTGGGTTCCAGGGTTGGCGGGCTAACATATCTTCATCTCCATCTATATCCTCACATGATGAATCTGATTGACTACTGTTCCTTTCCATACTTAGCCAATTTTATGGTCGTGTTTGTCGGGTTGGCGCTTTCGAACTCGGTTTCTTCTTGTTGCGTTATATACATATTGCAGTCAAAAATTTTGTGGTTTCAATGAAATTTGCGAACCGAGCAACATCCTGCAAATTGGGAGATGATTTTCATTTGAAACATAAATAATCCATTAATATATATTAGTATGAATATTATTGAAATAAATATCAAAACTTTCTCTTGGCCAATATTTAGACAATTATCTGGCCACCAGGTCTCAGGTTCACAGTCTCACAGTGAAAGAACTTTCGTGATATGCAATTTATGATTTTACTAGTGAGAACCTAGCAGGGGCTTGAAAACCTAGCAGGGGCTTGAAAACATTGGCATTAATAAACGGAAAAATGGATTTTATTCTGTCATATACTTATCCCTTTCTCCCTTTTCTTCTTCCCATCCATTATCTCTTCCTGGTTATATACTTAGTCGTCTTTCTACGATCGCAGGTTGCAGGTTTGGCGGGATGACATATCTTCATCTCCATCTTTATCCTCACATGATGAATCCGACTGACCACTATTGCTTTCGATACTTAGTCAATTTTATGGCCGCGGTTGCCAGGTTGGCACATACGAACTTGCCTTTTCTTCTTCCTGTCCATTATTGATTTCTGGATATATACTTAGTCACCTTTCTATGATATCTAGGTCCAAGTTTGGCGGGCTGACATGTCTTCATCTCCATCTATATCCTCACATGACGAATATGACCGACCATTGTTCCTTTCCATACTTATCCAATTTTATGGTCGCGGTTGTTGGGTTGGTGCTTACGAATTCAGATGTTTATTGTTCCGTGATATACATATTTCACTCAAAACATCTGTGATCTACAATTCCACTGTGGGTTCCTTGTATACATTAACTTTTCTCAAAGTATATTTCACTGCCTTCCATCCCCACCAACTTCGTGTCCTTCCTAATATAAATTAACTATGCTCTTACTAGTGACAACTGGACAAACTGGTAAGAAATATTTGGCACCCGCTCCTCCGCCATATACAAATTGAATACCAGACTCCGACATCGTCCCATCTGTTGATGGGGCCTAAATACCCTGATTCAACAGCAGGAACTGAACCTGCCACTAAGTCCAAATTAGACTCTGCAGCGTTTGGAGTGGAATGGTTCTCTACATCTTACAATTTGGAGAAACTATCGATGGGCTTTGTGTTTTCTGGTGAAGGCTCTTCCTTCAGTTAGGACAATTATTTTTTCGTTTTTCTCTTGGGTGGGGCTGGTATGAGAGATGCAATCCAGTATAAACCAACTTGACAAATAACAGGACAAAATTTTTAACTAGTGGGAAGAGGTTGAGCTTGGGATAACTCGCTGCTCAAACATGCAGATAATGATTCTATGCCATAGGGCCTAGTACTAATACATTAACCAAATCAACATCCAACTATTGTCTAAGAAACTAACTAACAAAAATAAAAACACATATGTAACCAAGATCATGGCAATAAAAATAATTCATCTACCATAACATTCATTACAGAACAACACAACGATTTATCTTCATCATTAAAGAGAAGAACATCAAAACATTGCACCTGATAACTTGACAACATAATCGATTGCTCTTACTCATTTACTCCATCATTCTTGGAACAGGATAGGAAGTAATTCTTCTCCAACTCCAATCACATACATCTTATGAAAATAGCTTGTCTTTGGTCTAGAAGGACTTCTCAATTCATAGCAGTCTCAAAATAATTATAAACAAACCAATAAGAAATAGTTCTTACAACAACCATTGACCCTTGACTAATCGGTCAATGTCTCTATTTATAATCTAAAATTCAACTGCAATTAACGGATAAATACAATTTAGGCTAAACAAAATTTCCATGTGGAGTGATCATCCAACAGTTTCTTTCAACAGTTCACCTGAGATGTCTCTTGAAAAGGGTGGCTTCTTTCATATTCAGACTAGCTGATAAACAAATCTTCATAGGTTTGAGCCCATGGGAACCTGTGTTGTTCCATAGGGGCAGCATATACTCCTCTGATATCCACTGCACGCGTTCGGTACTTTACCAAACTGTAGTTCAACTGTTGCAGCATGGCTCGATCTCTGATCGGGTGTCCTACGAATTGTTTCACTTTCCCTGGCTTTGCATTGGTAACCTTTGTGCCCTCTTCGTCCCAAAGCAAGTCTTGTATGGAGTGCGTCTTGAACACATCACTCAGGTTAGTGAATTCATTGGGGGTTTTGAATTTGAGGAGATCGACATCTTTCATTACTTTATTAATTTTACCCCAGTGTTTCTGGCACTTGGCCCATTGATTTTGGATTTCTTGGTGTGGGTCTCGGGTCATCTTCACTCAGTATTCGACGGATTTATTCATGAGGTCGAGACTACTTTTTCCAACTAGCCGAATGCCATGATTTTCCTCTTCTCGACCTTGTTGGATCACCTCAATGTATTCGAGTCTCTCTACCGCTAGTTGTGCCATTTTGTGCCACCTTTTATCTCTTTGCATGTCACGAGTGCCATGAGAGTATCCTCCTGGAACTCGACTATGTTCTCGGTTAATAGGTGCCCTTCCTTCTTGAAATCGTTATAAACTCCATTGAACTCTTCCTTCATATACACGGTGCTCTGTGTATCTCCTTTATAGTATTTGAAAAGATGGCGTAGGTGTTCGAGCTCCTCCCGGGTGTCGACTAGTTCCTTTTCATCTCTCCTGGATCTGTCCTGAGCGGCATCTGAGAGGGATTTTCCTACGCTGATCAGTTCGGACGTGCGAGCGTTTGTAGTGATGATTAAGTTCTTCTTTGTGGTAACTACGATGGATTGATCCAAAGTGATCCTTCACCTCTTCGCAGTCCTTTGAACAATATCCTTCCTCTTTTGATCGTAGGAGATTGCATAGATGTCTGCTACTTCGTCTACCGGTTCTGGTATCTGTTGATCTCCCCATGAGAGACTATTTATCAAGCTACCCACGGTGTATATCTGCTCAGGCGTGGGTTCTCGAATTTCTTCACTCTATTTTGTGGATCCGACCTCTACTTGTCGTTCGTCTGGGACTTGAATATTGGGCATAATGGAGGCATCGGGTACAGACTCATTGCTTACTTGCTCATCGGCTGTAGAACTGTCGATTTTCTTTTGTGGAGTTTCACCACTCAGTCTTTCTTCTGCTTCCTGTCTGTCAGACTCTCTTGTGTCAAGGCCACCTTCGAACCCTATTTCCATTTGTAAGGCCTGCTTGTCTTGGACCTCAGGCTCAGGGAAAGTGGTTTCCTCGGGACCTTTTTCCTCTTGGACTCGCACCGGGGTGCCGTGAGTGGTTTTCAGACTCTCTTCGTCACTGTAAATATGTGTTGGTACAGGGGCAGACCCATGGTTCAATGCTACAAGAGCACACCAACAAAACCCTAACTATCGGCCCTTTCGACAACACCTGCGAAGCAGATGAAGTCTCGCCCGAGGTAGAGGCAGGGGTGATTGCAAGACTCGGGTGTCTACAACCTTAGCTGGGACACAGATCTATGATTATATCTCTTATAGAGAACTTAGCATCAATCATTCATCAATATTTAGTCCTTATTATACTTCAAAGATGGCACAGAGCATCGCAGCATTCACTTAGATCTAAGGTATATTAGTACTTAGTAACAGTAAAACAAATTAGATTCAGTAGATCAGCACTAAGCATCTTCATACATATCAGATCCACTATTCATACACATCTAATAAGAACAAAGCATAAATATATCCATCTAAATATATCGAAGCACTTAGCAAAAGTGGAGATAAGCACAACAAGTCAAGGCACAAAGCATAACACACAAATTTACGTGGTTCACCCCCACCATGGGACTATGTCCACCAACTCTTATTATTTATTATTGTTGGCCAATTAGTTACAATAACAAAGCTGTAGAAACCCTTACTTCACAAAGGACAAAAGATCTGTGCAACCCGCTAGATCCTTCTTCCTTTACTTTCAGCACACAACCTTCTATATCTTCACAAAGAGACTTTCACTAAGCTCTGCAAGTCTATATAGAATGCACAAAACTCTCGATCACACAGATCCCTTTTTGGCACTTAGCCTATATCACATAGATACAATACAATCCTCCTCTACTAGATGCCTAGATGTATTTTACAAAAGTGGGCCTAAACGTGGGTAAACCCATGGGCCGACATCCCTTTCTCATTACATTGTCCCAAAACCCAAAAAGGGACCCGAAAGTGGGTCAAGATCCCTTGATCTCTTCTTTGTTTGGCACTCCATCTTCGGTAGGTTGTCAAAGTCCCAAAAATGGTCAAATATGACCAAATAACTTCAAAACTTGGTCAAGGGCCAACAGGCCCCCAACACTCACCTATGATTTGTTCTGAGTCACTCTGGTCTGAGCAATTCCGCCTCGAATGCATCGAGCTTGGCTCAAGCTTCTTTGACCTGCTGCAATGCTACTGCCTCTTGCTCATTGAACTCTTGGATGAGTGCATCATTGACTGGTCCTTCTAGGCATTGTTATGTTGTACTCACAACTTGTTCAAGTTCTACTCCTTGGATTTTAACTTCAGTGAACAGTTGGCATGCCTTCTCTTGCACTGGTTGAAGTCATTGAGAGACTTCCATCACTTTGTTCTGGATCGTGTGTACCTACTACTAGGTTGTGCATTTCTCTGGAAACTTCTTCATTCTCTCGACTAGTGACAAGGACTTTAGCAGCGTGTGTAACGTATCTACATACTGCTTTATTTCTTGGAGCTGTGACTCCAACGCTTGTAACTCTGGATTCTCCGCGAGGTTTTCGTAAGTCTAAGCACTCCTAGAGCTCAGTTTTTTTCACTCCAAGGAAATGGATTTTATTCTTCCAACTACGCTAGAAGTAGTTGCCTCTCTTAGTTCTCTGATTTCTTGAGGGATCTCGAGAACAGTACAAAGTTCTAGGTCTGTGATGCGCTGCTGGATCATTTATTCGAGTTGTGCCACATGCTGTGGCATTCATTCTTCAAATCTCACTTCTATGATGGTCACAGAGTGAAGTGCTCTGTCGACCAGTTCCTTTACTTCTAACTGCTCTGCGATCAAATTCTCCTTTCTCTGTTATAGCTCTTATTTCTCTTTGTCCCACTGTGCTTGAAGAGCAAGTTTTTCTCATTTGGCAGCACTACACTACTCGAAAAGTACTCCCTATACCTATGTCAAAGCCTGGATGGCTTGCAATGTCTCTTCCTAAGCTCGTCGAAGGTGAGCTTCAACTTTATCGGCGATCTGGTGCAATTGGGCTGGCTCATCTCCTGGTTCTATTGTTCCTACTATCAGAGGCGCAGTGGAGACTATGCACTGGAGTGTTTGTTGCACTCCTTGGAGTTCAACCTCGAAACGATTATACATCTACTCCTGCTTCTCCTTCTTCTTCTCTAATACCTCCGGTGAAGCATCGTTCACAGCTGCAATGATGAAATTAAAATCATCCAATGTGAGGGTAGTTAGCATCTTGGTTACAGGGGTTCTAGGTTTCTTCCGGGAGGAAGATTTCAAAGGCAAAACCTTTCGTTTCTTCGATGAGTCTTCTTTGTCCCTAGGTGGTGGTACTTTACCTTTCTGTTTTTCAATTTCTGCACCTTCGATCTCTTCGCCATCACCCCCTTCGTTTGGTTAAATGGATGCAGTCCTCACAGATGTAATATCTACATCGTGAACCTCTTCAGGCTTCTTCATCTTGCTTGGTCCGGGTGTATCCTACACAACTTTCAGGCTATCTACGTCGGACAACTCTGCAGGGTTGGCTGGAATAAGGAGGTCTGCCAACCATTCCTTAGTGATTTCCTCTAATTCTTCCTCTATTATCTGGTAATATGACTGCAACTTTTGCTTGTGCTCATCATTGCACGTTTTTATATAAATGAAGTGGCAGTCCGCGCTGAACTTCATTAAGGGCCGAAACCTGTGGAGGGTATTCAGGGTCATCTGAGGCTCGGACTGGATGGCTTGTTTCAACTGGTTGTAGTAAGTATGGAAGACAGCATTGGATTTCCACTTCTTGTTCATATCATTAGAGTACCACAAGGTACTAAACTTCACGGCCAAAGGTTCGAAGGGCTTGGTGTCTAGGAAGGTCGCACCTTCTGGCATTTCCCATGCAATGAATGCGATTAGGATGAGAATCCAACTAAAGTGGAACTCATTCCCTTGGTCTTGTGCTTCTATACAATCGAGATCCAGTTGGTTTACAAGGTATTGTGCCCAATTAATCTGTAGTCCCTCCACGCTCTTTCCTGCCAGGTCAACTACGAATCTAGTCACTTGGGTGGGTCGGTTCTTACGAACTATCTTGCCTGCAATCAACTGACATGCGAGGCACACTGCGTCGTTATGGATAGAGGTTACCTTGTAACCTCGTTTTCTCTTCTCGATATCACCATAAGTCTCTTTGATTCTCTGTGCTAATGCTAAATTTGAGGTCTTTCCAGGGTAAACATCCTGTGGGTTAGGGCCCTGCATGCTTATCCCTATGATCCAATTGATCAAGGTCGGATCCATAGTGATGCGATGGTTCAACCATAAGTAACCTCCGTGGTAGCAAGATAACAACAATTTCATGCATGCGTTTACTTCCTGATGTCGGACGAAGTGTGGAATCTTCATCACATTGAGCAGTGTGGATTGCACGAGGTTATGGGTCCATGGATGCAGGATAATCTTCGAATTCTTGCCTTTAGTCCTAGTCACATACTTGTGTGGGGCGAGCATGTTGTAATCCTTCCTGTTGCCAAGGTTGAAGTCACTAAACTTCAATGCTGTGAGCTTATCCTGGTTGGATCGAACTACGTGTATCCCTTTCGGGAGGTACGTCATGACCAAAGCATAGTCAAAATATCTGGGCATACTTTCTTGGTTGATGGTGCCACTTAGAGGGGGTAGGTATGTAGGTAGAATGCTCAGAATCAGCTTGGCGTTTGCAATGTCATATATGTGTTTCGTTCTTGCCTCTATCGTGGTTCTGGAAGTTCCTTCTCCACAAGCAGTCGATGGAGAAGCTTGGAGTCCTAATGTTGATTATGCTTGCACACCTGTAGACATCCTTCTTTCTGACATGATTTTCTCGGTCCTGAGATCGGCGAGTACTTCCTTTGCATATTCTTCAAGTGTGCTAAGCTATTCGAACATGCGCGCTCGGGATAAATTATCGGGGTCACAATGATCTCAACCACTGCTCAAGAATGAACAACAAGGGCACGATGATGACTGTATACACTTGCTAGTCTGCGGGCTTCAAATTCTCAATTGGAAAAAGTGTTCTTCGAGCATGGAACGACGAGATAAATAGGCGATATTGGCAATAGTTTTCTTTGCAACGGGTATGAGCCTCATTAATTCGTGTCCTGTCCATTATGACGCGGTCTAATGGTCTGGTGATGAGCCATCAATGCTTTTTGATTTTTTCGGAGCAGCATTCGAATAGATATATCGACCTCTAATGACTATATTGCTTTTCCATGGCGAAGTGGCCTATATCGTTGTTCTGATATCTCAACGAAGTTCAAATTCTGCAAGTTTTCATTTTGCGAGGTACCCTCAGGAACCTGCTGTAACCTTTCAATATTAGCCTTCTTCTTACTCAGCTTTCTATCCTTCTTCCCCATGAGCTTCGTCTCAGTGTTTCTTTCCCCACTCTGATTCTTATTTTCCTTGGACATAGTCACTTCGCATTATTGAGATTCTCTCCTAAGACTCAGGGGCAATACTTCTTCTATATCTAAGACAAATACTTAAATCTTCTGTGAGTCCTCTAATGTTCTTGCAGCTTTGACATCTAAGCTTCTAGTGTCAAATAGCTTTGATATGTTCTCTTTTTCTTCAATCAACTGCACGATCCTTGTGGTCATGAAATCTTTTAACTCTTGCCTCTGCTATTCTAAGACTTCTTCTTCTTCCTTCTTTCTGGCTTGATCTCTTTCAATCCAAGGTTTTCCAAGTAACATTGTAAATGGGGCGCTGTCCTCAATAAACTTGATAATCTCAAAATATTCTTCTGTTGAAGTTCCATTGACATTCATGGGTATCTGAGTGAGCCTCCCACATAGGTTTACCAGTTTCCCTCTGAATAACCCTATTCCTCTTAATGAAGGGATCATAGCAGGACTTCCTATAGCTTCCCAAGTTCTCTTTAGCATAATGTTCACTGGTGTTTCTTCATCAAGGACAGAGTCAATGTCGAAGTCTCCTATTCTTTCTTTAATGCATTCTTTTTCTTTAAAGATCTCTGGTAGCCTAACATGTCAGTGATCATTCAAAGTGTCTTTCATCTGCAACAATACCCTCTCTGATTCTTTCTGGGGTTCTAGTATTTCTGGATCTGCCTTAGGGTTTTCTTCATTCAGATTCATTCTTTCAATCTTAGCAATCATTCTAGGGCAATCCAATATTTCATGGTCCCAAGATTTGCAACATAGACAACTAGATCTTCCACCAGAGAATTCCTAGGTAAGATGTCCCGGTCTTCTGCAACTGTAACATAGGGTTAATCCTCTCTTCCTTTTAAATGATCCCCAACCTCTTTTGTACTACGCACTAGGATCATGGTAGCTACTCTGCAAAAAAATATTTCTAGGATCCTGCATCCATTTCTTAGTTCAAACATTCTTTCTATGCATATGTATAACATATCTATCACTGTACTTATCAAATCTATTCATATCAAGCTTTCTTTCATCTATCAGAGCCCTAGTTTTCAAGGTAGGATAGAATCTATCAATCATACCTAGATCCATATTCTAGAAACAAAAAGTTCCACTTATTTTACTTCTACAGAGCACAAAGCTTCCAGATCTAAGAACGTTTAACTATTCTTACCTTTATCAGAGAATAGAGCTTACAGATCTTACCTCTTTACTGTAGATCTGACCTCTTTACTTTAGAAACTTCCACTATTACTTTTCTTAGAGCACAAAGCGTTCATATATTGATTCTTTTCTTCAGATCTATCCTTCCTTCTTTAGCACAGATCTTTTCAGATCAAGTGGATTACTACGCACTAGGGCACAGATCCACATACAGATCTTCCATAGTTTCAGGGAGAATCTTTGCACAAAGCTTCTTCTTCCTCAGTTCCCAACAATCACAGTTTCAGGCCCTGACAATGGAACCATTTGTTGGCACAGGGGTAGACCCAGGGTTCAATGCTACAAGAGTGCACCAACAAAACCCTAACTACAGGCCCTTTCGGCAACACCTGCGAATTAGATAAAGTCTCACCCGAGGTAGAGGCAGGGGTGGTTGCAAGACTCAGGTGTCTGAACACTTAGATGGGACACAGATCTGTGATTATATTTCTTATAGAGCACTTAGCATCGATCATTCATCAATATTAATTCCTTATTATACTTCATAGATGGCACAGAGCATCGCAACATTCACTTAGATCTAAGGTATATTAGTACTTAGTAACAGTAAAATAGATTAGATTCAGTAGATCAACACTAAGCATCTTCATACATATCAGATCCGCTATTCATACACAACTAATAAGCACAAAGCATAAATATATCCATCTAAATATATTGAAGCACTTAGCAAAAGTAGAGATAAGCACAACAAGTCAAGGCACAAAGCATAACACACAAATTTACGTGGTTCACCCCCACCCTAGGGCTACGTCCAACAACTCTTCTTCTTTATTATCGTCGGTCAATCAATTATAAGCACAAAGTCGTAGAAACCCTTACTTCGCAAAGGACAAAAGATCTACGCAGCCCACTAGATCCTTCTTCCTTGGCTTTCAGCACACAACCTTCTATATCTTCACATAGAGACTTGCACTAAGGTCTGCAAGTCTATACAGAATGCACAAAACTCTTGATCACACAAATCCCTTATTGGCACTTAGCCTATATCACATAGATACAATACAATCCTCCTCTACTAGATGCCTATATGTTTATTTATACATTCCAAAAGTGGGCCTAAATGTGGGTAAACCCACGAGCCAACATACCTTTCCCATTACATTGTCCCAAAACCTAAAAAGGGACCCGAAAGTGGGCCAAGATCCCTTGATCTCTGCTTTGTCTGGCGCTCCATCTTCGATAGGTTTTCGAAGTCCCAAAAACGGTCAAATATGACCAAGTAACTTCAAAACTTGGTCAAGGGCCAGTAATATGTATAAGAGTGCTCAAGGGATTGGGTGCTTCTTTCTCTATCAAGACACGGCCTATCTCTGGTTGAGTTGTCCCTTATTCCGAAGGATTGATCGACGATGTTGTGTGTTCAGGGTTTCCTAACCCATGGGCGTTGTCGGGGACTATGGATCTAGGATCATTTGACTCCGTCGATATAATCTGAACAAAAGTTGAGGCTTCAAGTCCTGTGAAAAGATACGATTCATCCCACATCAGTTTCATTAGCAACTCGGTTTGATGAAGAAAAAATGTACCCCTTTCTCGTGCAGCTTGATCTACTGGAAGATCCCTGATTTGCATTGGGGATTTCTGGTGAGTTCCAACAACTTCAATGTCTTCTTTGGGATCACTTATTTCCTCATCCAATTCATATGCCACTGCTCCTCCTAGGTGTCAACTAATTTCTTGAACTGCCTGCTCCAGAAATGTTTCCTGTTCTTCATGGCTCATAGCTCTAAACCCGATTCCTCGAGGATCATATCTCCTGGATGCCCCCATATTCCAGTCTTGGATGTTTTCAATAAATATTTCATCTTCGAACTAGTCATGGGCATAGGGCCAAAATGATGATACCTGCAACGCATGCTGTAGAACCAATCCTTTGGGATCGTGTTTGCGAAATCGACCAGTTTGGAACCAAAATTCCAATTGACCTAGACCAAGTTGTTTAGCATGCACAGTATCTTTGACCATGCAGAATCCGATATCAAACCCATATGGTATGAAATACTGCTTCTTGTATTTCACTAAATTTGCATTGTATCCTTGCAGGATGGTTTGACAGCAAATTTCCCCTAACACTAGCCGGTCGGGAACATAAATGGGTAATACATGGGGTGCCCCTGTGGCACTGAAAACCCTGATGTAGGTTTCTTGTTCATCTAAATACCAGTGGACAATTTTGGTTATAACCTTCTTTGCTTCATCTGACAATCTAGGGCATTCTTTCCTGGAGAGAAAGAAGTATGTGTGTGAAATAAAATGATCATAGATAACAGTATAGGATTTCGTGTACCTGTTTTCCCATAGGATGTTGAAGTACACATGGCCTACGAGCTCTGAAGAGTGCTAATTTGGGTTCATCCTAGCATTCCTGGTGCAGATGATGCCCAGTAGATACGAGGCCATGTAGAAGGCATGGGTATATCCCTCCTTTGGCACCTGAGCCTGTTTTATGCAGGTGCTCAACTGCTTGGAGATGATGGCACGCCAATTGAAGCCTGTGCCTAAAATGGTGACTGTAAACACCAGAGGCATCCAAGCCTCTAAAAATTGGGAGCAGTCTTTCTCCCCATGTAACCTGCAGAGTAGAGCCATGAGATATATGTATGTTTCCATGAGATTGGCTGTTGGATACCAGCCAGTAGTCCGGTTTGTGAATTTGTTGTCTTCTCTCCACCAAGATGACATGATTTTGCTGGTATCGTGCGACACATAGAAAATCAAGATGAAATCAATTCTCAGCTTTAACTCGGAATTTTTGATCTTATAGTAACTATGCACCTCTGATGTCAGGAAGAATCTGATGCATTTGTCGTTATCATCATTGATCAAACATTTTTGGGCGTCGGTGTGGTCAATAATCCACTTCAGGAGCTCGATGCAAGGAAAGACTAGAGACCGACTTGCCACTATGTGCAGATAAGATTTGTGAATGTTGGGGAGGACTTCTTCATCAATTTTCCTTATTTCAAGATCACTATACGGGGTATATTTGAGGGGTTCGTCTTTCTTGATTTTCTTGAAGAATTCTTCCCAGTGAGGAAATGCCATCTTGGCTCCAATGCTTGCCTCTATATCTCTAAAAGATGGGGGCTGGACAAAGGGATCCTTGGTGATTCTCTTAATGAAGGACACTAGCTTGGGAGCGAATTCTAATTGCCTCACAACTAATGGGGAGGAGCCTTCTCCTACTTCTTATTCTTCCAGCTTAGGGACTCTCGGGGATTTCCTGGTGGAATGCTTCTTCGGAGGCATTGTTCCTACAATTTAAAATGTCATTTGAACATGCGTACAGAGAAGCGTTAGGTGCGGACATGTAACAATGAAATGCATGAAAACCATTAGCAGATACATACCTGTAACACTTGGTATGACAATTGTTTAATACTCACTGAACTTTGGGCGTTTTCTTCTGGGTTGTTGGCTTCACTCTTCTATTTGTTCTGAATTTCTTTCTGCATAGAATGGGGCCATGCAAAATTACTCAAACTGGATATAACTAGAGAGGTAGTACCATTCATATCGATTAGTTAATACGAGTAATAAATGTAAATTCAAAATAAATTACCCTCGAATTTCTGCAAATAAACCTTACCTAGTTGACGGCGGAGGCACGGGGGAAAATACATTGTATCGGTGGGTTTAATGAATATTTTTTGATTCATGCGCGAATTAGTAACTAATGTGTGATCTATGAATTAAATACCATCTTTGAATGTGGCGTGTCTGACACATAAGGAGGTAAAATGTCTCGTTACGTCACATCACTCCGACGTAAAGAACGGGGATCGGGGATCGGTTGTTTACTCCTTACCTCTGCGTAGTTTTCATTATTTCACTTTTCCTGCCGAAACCGAATGGATCAGACTTTGGTGAAATCCTTCCTAAGGTTTCTCTTGGGAAATGAACGCTTTCATCGGCTAACGCCGATGAAGGTCGGTACTCAACTACTTTGACTTTCCAAACGATTTTCACTGCCTTTATCTTTCTCCGATGCCAAATTTCTCAAGTGAGTCGAGGAAACTCTGGGTCGCCAATTTGTGAAGACAGATGATGAAGAAGATTGAGTGGTACCCAAAAAAGAAATTTTTCATAGATTTTTTAGGGTGTGTTGAGTGCTCAAAAAATGGTGATTCACTGGGCGAATGCAAAATCTCTGATTCCTCTTTGCTTCGCGCACCTAATTTATTTATATCTACATATATTACAATATATTTATTTATTTATTATTATTATTATTATTATTATTATTATTTTATTCAATGAAAATATCGTTTTAGGGCTTGGCCATTTACTGGGAGGGCGTCAAGTTCCCCCCTCAGGTTTTGATATCGATAGGTACCTACCCCGATTCTCTCGGCTACTTGGAAGGGTCCAAGCCATAGGCTTTGAAACTTAGAGTGTTTTCCCTTAGGTTCATTTGCTTTGTTCCACTTAAGCACTAAGTCTCATACCTCGAAGGCCTTTTCTTTAGCCTTATGCTTATCAAACCATTGTTTCACTATCTGTTGGTGAGCCAGGAATTTTGAATTAGCCTTTTCTCTCTCTTCCTCCAACATGAGCAGAATGTCGATTCTCTGTTGCATGGCCAACAAGTGTTCTTCCTGGGAGTCTTGGGCCAATTGAAGAGATGGAAGATAGAGCTTGTTCAGGAGGATAGCTTCTTTCTCGTAGACTAAGAAGTATGGGGAATTTCCTATGGCTTCTTTGGGCATTACCCTATCGGCCCATGGGGCATTATGAAGTTGATTATGCCAATTTATCTGGTTATCTGTAACCATCTTTTTTAGTATCCTTACCAGGTTTTTTATTAGTCGATTCTGCCACACAATTTCCCTGTGGATAGTAATTTGCAAAGTACTTGATTATAATTCCTTTATCTAGAGAAAACTCAGTCAAAAGAGTAGAAGAAAAGTAGGTTGCATTATCAAAGACCAGAATAGAGGGGATGCCAAACCTTGTGATCAGTTGTTGTTCTATAAATTGGATTACTACCTTCTCGTTTACATGAGTCAGAGGAATGGCCTCTACCCATCTAGTGAAATAGTCGGTAGCAGTAAGAATGTACTTGTGGAGTTTTGAAGAACTAGGAGTAATTTCTCCTATGATATCCAACCCCCACTTCTCAAAAGGCCTGGAGACAGTCACGGGCTGAAGTGGGATTTCTGCTCTTTTCTCCTTTCCGACACTTAATTGACAAGTCTTACAGTTCCGAGTGTGAGTGTGAGCATCTTTAAACAAGGTGGGCCAGTAATAGCCAACTCTCAGAATATTATGGGCGGTAGTGTTTCCTGCAAAGTGTCCTCCGATGGGACCATCATGGAGTTTCGTCAGCACCTTGTCAGCGTCTTCTCGTTCGAGACATCTCAATAATACCCCATCATAGTTGATCCAGAAGAGTACCGAATTTATGAGACGATACTGTGCAGATTTCAATCTTAGGGCTCTCCTTTCCTTAGGGTTGAGGTTCTCAGGACAAGCCTCGTGATGCAAAAGATAAGTCAAATCCTTGTACCAGGAGTCTTGTGTTGGGGAGATGTATGCTACTTCATTTCACCATAGTTCCATTTCATTTTCCCACCCCGAATCTTCGTTTTCTTGATCCTGGGCTTCGACTGTGAGCTTACACAGACCTTGTCCTTTTACTAGCTTGGTAGGTTTTATATCTAGATCAAATTCCTAGACTACTTCCATCCAGTTCCCCCTTCTTTCCCACTTTTCTTGTTGGGTAAATAGGGATTGGACCGCAGGGTGCGGCACAATCACCTTAGTGTGATTTTTGAGAATGTAGGACCTGAAATGCTTTACTGCCTTGTAGACCGCGTAGGCCTGTTTATCTATGGTAGGATAATTGAGCTCAGCTCCTTGAAAATTAGTACTCATAAAGGACACTGGGGCTTCGTTGTTGTCATCATATTTCTAGGTCAAAACCGTCGCTAGCGATTGGTCGAAAGCGAAAGTATAAAGGGAAAAGTCTCTGTTAAAATCGGGACTTCGCAACACCGAAGCCCAAGATATGGCAGCTTTGATATTGTTGAAAGCGTCTTTTCGCTCATCATCCCACTTGAAATCGACATCCTTGCGAATCATCTTTTTCAAGGGTTTGATAATTTTGGCAAAATCGAGGGTGAATTTCCTCACAAAGTTTATTTGTCCAAAAAAGGACTGCATGGCTTTCTTGTTATGGGGTAGCGGGATTTGAGATATGGCTTTAATTTTTTCCGGAACTATGCGAATACCTGCTTGATATATAATATGACCTAACAACTTACCTTCCTCGACACCGAAGATGGTTTTCTTAGGATTTAGCGATATACCGTATTTTCGGCACCTTTCGAAAATCTGAGTTAAGTGTTGGATGTGTTCTTCCCTATTCTTCGAATACACTATTGCGTCATCTAAATATACTACCATGCACCTATTGATAAGCCCCCGAAAATCCACGTCCATGGCCCTTTGGAAGGTTGCTCCTGCATTGATTAACCCAAAAGGCATGTGTTTATAAGAGAAGGTTCCCCATTTGGTTCGGAAGGTGGTCTTTAAATGGTCTTCCTCCGAAACCAACACTTGGTTGTAGCCTGAGAAACCATCTAGTAAGGAAAAAATCTCCAAGCCCGACACGGTCTGCAAGATTTGCTCCATCGGCGGGACTGGATAATTTTCCTTCTCTGAAGCTCTATTGAGGTTCCGAAAATCTACGCATAGTCATATTTCGCCTGACTTTTTCCTTACAGGAATGAGGTTTTCCACCCAGGCAGAATGTCTGACCTAAAAAATTATCCTCGCGTCTAGAAGCTTCCTTAATTCCTGGTACATGAGAGGCTCTAGGGACGGGTGATACTTCCAGAGCTTTTACTGGAAAGTTTTCATTTCGGGTTTCAACGAGATGGTGTGCTGAATAATGCGGGTATCGTACATTTTCAAATACTTGTAGGACCACGCGAAGACATCCTGGTATTGTCTGAATAATTTGAGGTAGGCTTTCCTCTATTCCTTAGACATAGTTTTGTCAATATTAACATTCTTCGGGTTCTCTGGAGTCCCAAGATTCATAGTTTCATGGAGGGGGCAAGAGCTACCAGTCTTCACGTTTTTGGGTCCTTTAAAACGATCCTTTAGATCAAACATATTTTCTAGATTAACTACCCCCTTTGGGATTGTGTGAGCCTTCAGCTTTCCAACATCTTGTCCTATTTGGGGATTAGTTTTAGTTGTTTTCTCTCGAAACTCTTCATCATCTATGGCTAGGTCTTTGAAATTGTCTTGGTTGGTCAAGAAGTTTATGATTTGCTCGTCACCTTCAAAGACTTTCCAATTGGAAATATTGTTCGACACCGATGGTTTGTAGAGCATCTCCACAGTGAATTGGGAGGCTTCATAATCTTCTAAAGGCGACAGTCAGGAAGTGGTTATGTCCAAGGAGTCAGCAAGAATGTTCTTTTCTCTTGGGATTGCGGTGATATTGAAAGCGTCAAAGCGCTCTATTAGCCTATGAACCTCCTGTTGGTAGTTCTTAAGATGAGGCGAATTACAATGAATAGTATTCCTTACTTGTCTAACAATAATATCAGAATCCCTGAAAACCTTCAATTCCTTGACCCGCAGATCTATGGCCTTCTTTAATCCTTGCACTAGAGCTTCATACTCGGCAGTGTTGTTGGTACATTCAAATTCTAGCCTGCAGGATAGGAAAAAA